>AFQZ01000495.1:0-35928 GCA_000222935.2 Aciculosporium take MAFF-241224
CGAATACCCCGTCCGAAAGGGAATCCGGCCGCCGTCCCCGTCTCGTCCAATCATCGCGAATACCCCGTCCGAAAGGGAATCCGGCCGCCGTCCCCGTCTCGTCCGATCATCGCGAATACCCCGTCCGAGGGAATCCGGCCGCCGTCCCCGTCTCGTCCGATCATCGCGAATACCCCGTCCGACGGGGATCCGACGGCCGTCCCCGTCTCACACCAACCGCCACAGCGCAAACACAACCCCCCCGATGACCAACCACCCCGGCCACAACAGCAGCAAGATGATGACGTTTCCGCTCCCCAGGACAAAGACGGCGAATTCGTAAAAGAGCTTCCTGCCGAGGGCCCGCGTGCGCGTCGTCCAGAGGCCGGCGCTCGTCTTGGCGGCCATCTGGTCTTTGTTCTCGAGACGCAGAACGAGGCGGGCGGGCGTGCGTGCGTGCGTGCGTGCGATGCCAGGACACGAAAAAAAAAAATAAATGTAAAAAAAAAAAAAAAAAATAAATAATAATAAAATTTGTGGGCGTGCGACTTCCGGGGCACAAACAAAGCGGGCGTCTGAAGGAATTGTGTTTTTTCGTGTCCCGGTGGAGTGTGACGCACCGCGGGTCGATTGATTGAAAACAGAAAGAAGATGGGGGGAGAATGGACGGATTCGTGCATGCACGGCTTGAATGGAGGGGAGGCACGAAACGAGTTATATATAGATGTTTATATATATAGGCGAGGATTACGGGCCGAATACCAATCTCCATGACATTATCGTCATCCCTTCTTTTCCAAGTGGAGACGGTGGATTCTTCACAGAATCGTCCCCACTCAAACGCATCGGGAAGGGTGTCGTCCATGATGGAGATGCCTTCAATGACGTTTGCCTTGCGGTTGGAGAGCCCAGAGGGGTGAAGCGATGCGGGCCGCGCAGGTGCTCATGTCCCGGTGCCCAGATGCAGACTGTCGACCAGTCCGCGAATCGAGTCTGGCATCGTGCCCGAGTACCATGGCGGGTCAAGATTGAAGGGCGCGAGTCCGTTGCTGCCATGGCGCCAGACGCGGGCGCGGCCTGCCGAGGCCGGAAGCGTCCGAGACGATGGCTCGCGGCGGCGCTGTTCACGACACTCAGCCGACCGGGTCGTGTGTGATCCGAGGTGCGGTCTCGGAAGGAAGCGTTCCCCGTCTTGGCTCCTGGACGTCGTGGCCGCGCGGGAACGCTGCTTTTCGAGACCGCACCTCGGAGCACGTCGTCTGATGCCGACCTTGGCGCCCCCTCTCACATCTGTCCGACGAGACCGGTACATGTTTCGCCGGGCACCTCACGACAGACCCGCCGCCGTCTTGGCCGTCGCCTTGAGGAAGCCCTGAAAACTCTCAAACGCGGCTGCGTCGAAGCCCTCTAACCACCGGCACCCAACAGAGAGCTTCCTCACAGACACCCGAACCCGCACCTCGAACCCAAAGGTGCCGTCCACCGCGCTCGCCGATGATGGCCTCTCGCCGCGTCCCCCATCGTCCTGCTCTCGCTTCTTCCGTCTCCGCCAGGCCCGCGCCCACACCTTGTCTGGCGCGCGTCCGACGCCCTCGTATGCCACCTTGTCCCACTTCCACGACAGGAGATCCAGCGACCCAATGGCCGAGCCAAGACTGGAAACAAAGTCGCTAATCGAGTCCGGAATGTCCATGGCCAGCACGTCGCCCACCTCGCACGCGCACGGAAGAATGTTCCTGGACACTGCCGCCTTGGTGCCCCGCGCAACAGACTGCGCGGGCCGCATCGGCCGGAACGACCAAGCAATAGCCCATCTCCGCGTCTTGCCGCCCTGCAGAAATTCCGTCACGGCATAGTTCTGGATCTTTTCCCCGCGAAGCGTCTCGACGAAGGCCGTGAGGCTGGAGAGAAAGCCAAACATGGCCGTGTACCACTGCACCCTCCCTCGTGAGAGCATGGACTCTGCAAGGATGCGGCGCACAAAGGCGAGCTCTCCGCCGGCGGTGACCATCTCGGTGGCGCTTCCTGTACATGCCGTGTATGGCGGCCGCTGCTTGCGCTTTGCACTAGACAGCATCATCTCCTCTGACTCGTAGAAGGGCGGATTGGTCATGGTGAAGTCGATGGATGAGATACCCAGATCATCAAGGGGGATGAGCGAGCTATCCGGGGTGCGACGGACCACGTTGATGCGATGTGACAAGTCGTTGAGCTCGACGTTGGACTTGGCCCATTCCAGACTGGAGGAGTCGACATCTACCGGCTGGTCAGAACCACGACCGTCCCGAATGACTGCGCCAGCAATGAGGCGAGCAAAGGGGAAAATAAAACAAAATAAAAGCATAAAAAAACAAAATTCCTTTCTATAAAAAAAACCAGGGAAAAATATAAGAAAAAAAAAAAAAAAAAAAACCCTAACCAGTCGCAATAAAAAACCACGGCCGCTGCACACACCCCAAAAGCGCATAAATGCAGCTCGCCCCCGTCCCGATATCCAACCCCGTGCACTTCCGCCCAGGTTCCTCATAAGACGACGTATCCAAAAGGTCCTTCAGCCACAGTATATAATTGTGCCTGTTCGGGACCTTGATCCCAACAAAACTCAGCACTGCTCTTCGTCACGTCCATCCATGGCCTGCCGAGGTACCTACCGGCGGACACAGCCTGTCATTCGGAAGATTGATCTTGATGCCAAAGTCGAGTCTCAGCAACGTCTTGGTCAGCTGCATGACCGACTTGGGATCCCGGAAGTCGAGATGCCGGCCCTTGACGCTTCTGGAGAATCAGTCACTGCTTCCTTTCATGGATGCCCCAAACTGCCGGGACGGGAACGAACAACGTTTTTACACGGATCGGGACGCACACGGCAGCAAAGTCGGGGTCCAGGCGGGCGAGCTCCTTGAAGTCGGCGGGCTGGGCGTAGAGGTTCCGGAAGTGACCGTCTTTGGCCTCCCTGGTTGTCGTCATGGTGGTGGGGCAGTGCTGCGTCAGAGGAATAGAAGCATACGGCGTTGCATCATGCCGCTGCTGTGTCGACGGCGGCGAGGCGACGAAGGAGGTTTTCAAGGTTGTATGTACCTAGGTGTGCTTGCGTGAAGTTGCGGTTGGCATACATTCCCCGTGTGGGTCTCCACCTCGTTTCTGCCGCTTTCTGACATCTTCTCCCGGTAGTCGGTCAAGCTGCGGATCAGCCCCGGCTACTCGACCATGAACCATGTACTTACATCATATGCAAGCTTTATGCAAATCACCAAGATTTTAGTATACAATTCAAATGCATGCAGACTAGGAGACGCCATGCCTCGCCCAACGCCATTGTCCATGTCGGTCGGCCACCTGGACGTCTTCGTCACCGTCTCGTCCATGCGCCAACAATGCAAACGAGATACCACACACATGCACGGCGGCTGGCGGGACCATGGGCGTTCAGCGTGTGGCCCGGGACGATTGGCACGTTGGCCATTGCTGTCGGGCTGATTTGGTCGTTGTGGTTCTGGAGCAAGCCGCCAAGAGAATTCCGGGTTTGGTCCCGGCTGGTGGCGGCCTGGTTGGGGGCCGGGTGGTGGAAGATAGGGGACGTTGGATGGCGAGGGCATTGGCTGAGGATCGATGATGGCTCGCATTGGCTGCGCATCGATGGCTCGCATGGCTGAGGATCGATGATGGCTCGCATTGGCTGCGCATCGATGATGGCTCGCATTGGCTGCGCATTGATGATGGCTCGCATTGGCTGCGCATCGATGGCTCGCATGGCTGAGGATCGATGATGGCTCGCATGGCTGCGCATCGATGATGGCTCGCATGGCTGCGCATCGATGATGGCTCGCATGGCTGGTGGGGAGGCGGCGGCGGTCGTCGAGGCCATGGCGGTTGCATGGTGGGAATTCTGGCCCTCTTCTTCCTTCTTTCGTCAGCAGCAGACTGTGCGCGTGTCAGAAACGGTGAGCAAGGCCAAGGTTCCAACGGCGCCGTTCCTCCATTCGCTTCATGAAGCCGTCAAGTCTGGCCTCTGTCCGGAACCGGGAGGAGGCTCGCATCTGAACGCTGTGGCGACGACGTCAACCTCGACCGCCTTGACCGGGTGACGGCTGTACAGCGGGGCCACAGCCAGCTGTCGGCGGTGGCCAGCGCTCGGGTCGGCTCCGTCAGAGCGGCAGCACCCCTCGACCGCAGCCCATCTCGGACCGCCGTCGCGACGCTTTGCACGAGGAAAAGCTTGCAAAAAAACACCGGCAGCGCCCCTCAACCGCAGCCCACCCATCTCGGATCGCCGTTGCGACGCTTTGCACGAGGAAAAGCTTGCAAAAAAAAAACACCGGCAGCACCCCTCGACCGCAGCCCACCCATCTCGGACCGCCATCGCGACGCTTTGCACGAGGAAAAGCTTGCAAAGAAAAACACCGGCAGCACGACAAGTCCCGTCAAGATGTCCAGACCCCGTACAGAAACCACCCCAGACAAGTCGCCCGCCCGCCCCCTAGCGTCAAGCTTCACACCGATACGCGGAAACCAGATCCCTCTCGTCCACCATCCGTGCCTTCGTCCAACAATCCATCCACCCACATCCAACGCAACCGAGCATGAGAGTGCCGCCCGCCAGCCAGCCAGCCAAACCGGCCTCGCCAAGCCGTCGGCGACAACGTTCCAAAAATGGGGGCAAAATCAATAGCCCAACACACACACAGCCAGCACCGTCCTCGACCGTGCCGGCCAAAGCACGATATCCCGTCGATGCCGTTTTTCAAAGTCAACAGCAGGCACACTTGTTGGCCGCCGCCGTCTTACCCCTCTGACCGGCTGCGAAGAAAAGAAGAATAATCCGCCGCCGTCTCGCCCCTCTGACCGGCTGCGAAGAAAAGAAGAATAATCCGCCGCCGTCTCACCCCTCTGACCGGCTGCGAAGAAAAGAAGAATAATCCGCCGCCAGCTTCATGCATGCATGCAACGCCACAAGAGGGCAGCCAACGGCCCAGTCCGCCCACCAACCCCAGCTTGCCGCCGCCCAACCCGCGCCGCGTCAGCCAGCGTCAGCCCAATCCTCGCGGCCGCAGACCTAGACCAGGCGGGGGGGATCCAATCCTTCAGCGACGACAACACGCGACCCATCTTTCATTTCCGAGACGGGTGTTCCCCGTCGGGTCATGCATGGGTGGCCGAGAAGCTTGCTGGCTCGCTCCGCCTTTTTGCTACCCGGCTGCTGCCTGAGCCGATGCAACGCTCCGACGGCCAGGCAGCCGCTGCCTGGTGGTGCCCGTAGAAGCTTGGAGGAGGTGGGCCAATCTTGCAGCCAAATGCCTTGACCGTGTTCGTTTCGTCTCCCGCTGATATATGTTTGAGCCTCTTCAGCTGCTTCTCATCGTTGAGAACGACTCCGTGCGAGTATAATCATAAAAGACACTGGTTTTTCGCTTGCCCAAGACGCATCTGCGAGGCCAAACCGTCTCTTGTTTGCCGTGATACGCCCATCCGAGCCTTACCGCTATCGTTGTCGCCAGAGTTTGTAACCCTTTTTTGACACCATCTTTTGTCACCAGACGTTCCTCAACTTTTTTTTTTTTAGATCTTTTCTTTTTTTTAAAAAAAAAAAAATTAAAATAAAAATGGACCCCATCAATAAAATCGACTACAAAATTCGGGACCTAACCACCCGCTCCGTCACTCTCTTCCCTTCCAGAGCCCAAATCATTCGCGACATCGAAAACATCAGCCTCGAGCCCGGCACAAACGAAATCACCATCCAAGGCCTCAGTCCCACCGTGGACCAAGACTCCGTCAAGGTGGAGAGTGATTCCGGACGCACCATCAGTGACGTCTCCATCGAGACTCTTCCCAACCGGGAAATCTTTGAGGAGATTTACCCCGAATCGGACAGCACCGATGATTATGACGACGACGACGACGACGACGACGACTACAACGAGGCGCTCGATATGAGGCGGTGGAAAGAAGGAGCCGATTTGAAAAGTGCAAAGCGTGAGCTCACCACGCTGCAAGATGCTCTCAGGTTGGCCGACGAGGCCGTCGCCAGCGCAGAGAGCCGGCTGAAGCTGCTGTCCGCATATGGCAAGACGCTGGATAAGAAGCGCGGCATCGTCATTGAGGAGAGTCTCGAGACGTACAAGCAGCAGCGGTCCAAGGCCTACGAGGATTACATGTCCGGGCTCAAACAGCAGCGAGACGTGACGGAAAAGTGGGAGAACCAAACCGACGAGGTGGACCGCCTGCAAAAGGTGGACGACAAGGCGCGGCACAAGGCCGAAAAGAAGGCGCACAAGACCCAGAGAGCCAAAGACAGAGACCTGTTTAAAAAGGCCCGCCGGCGCGAGGAGACTAGGAAAGAGAGGAAGCGCATTCGCAAGGAGCGCGAAAAGTTCTGGCCAAAGTATTGCTACGCCGTCAAGATTACCATGGAGACGGACACGGCCACGCCGTTGAGCCCGCGCTGGACGTCCGTTTCGAGCGAGACGCACGTCTCGAAACCAACGGCAGATTCTGGTGGCCGCGACGCGCAGGACAAGGAGACGAATGTCGTGGCGGCGCGCACGCTGTGCCATCTGGTCCTGTCGTACGTGACTTCGTCTGCGTACTGGGTTCCGAGCTACGATCTCCAGCTGTCGACAACGAGCGCTACGGGCACTCTGAGCTTCGACGCGGAGCTGCACAACTTGACGTCTGAGACGTGGACCAACAGCAAGGTCGTGCTTTCCACTTCGCAGGCTACCTTCTCGGGGCTCGACGATGCGATACCTGCTTTGAAGCCGTGGTACCTGAGCCTTGTGCACAATCCGCCTTCTTCCGGATATGGTCACGTCCATGAGCAGATCTCTCGCAGCGACTACGAGGTAATGAACACAAATCAGTTTCTGGCCATGCAGAGGCGGCCGGCGGCGCACAAGCCGAGGGACAAGATGTTTGGCATCCCAGACGAAGTGCAGCAGCTATCCCACTTTCACGCTCATGTTCCCTCGTCGCTGCCGTCGCCTCCGCGGCCGCGAGTTGCTGCCGCCGCGCCAGCCGCTCGCAGGGAGCGTCCATATACGTTTGGCAATGCCGCCGAGGGCGGTGGTGGCGTGTCATCATCCAACATGCGCACAATGGCGATGCAAAGTATCCTTGAGCGCGGCGAAAAGGAAGCTGCCGAGTCGACAGAGGATGCAAACGGCGAAGACCCGGACTCGGACTCGGACTCGGATTCCGGCGGTTCCATCATGGAAGAGACGGGCCTGACATCAACGTACGAGCTCCCCGGGGCCAAGACGCTAGCTCCCAAGTCGACGGCTACGAAGCAGCGCGTGGCGCACCTCCGCTTCGCCAACGTCTACTACAGCTACACCGTCGTCGCCAAGTACAAGCCCGCGGCCTACCTCAAGGCCAAGTTCAAAAACACCAGCAAGATGACGCTCTTCAGGGGCCGCGCGGGCCTGAGCCTCGACAGGAGCTTCATGGGACGAACCTCGCTCCCGCGCTGCAGCGCCGGCGACACCTTCATTCTCAGCCTCGGCGTCGACCCGGCCATCAAGGTCCAGTATCCCAAGCCCGTGGTCCAGCGCGCAACAGCCGGCCTATTCAGCAAGGAGAACACGGCAGTCTTTACCCGGACCATCACTCTGCACAACACGCGCGCCTCGGCCGGAAAGCCCACTTCCCTCGTCGTCTTTGACCAAGCGCCCGTCTCAGAGGACGAGAAACTTCGCGTCGACATTCTCAGTCCCGTGGGCCTGTCCCTCAACGTAGGCGAGGTCAGGACCGGCACACCGGGCATGGATTCGAGGGAGAACAAGGACTGGGGAAGCGCCAGGGCCAGTTTGAAAAAGGATGGGGAGGTCATTTGGGATGTGAGCCTCAATGCGGGCAAGGCCGTGCGATTGACCTTGGAATATGGCGTTGCGTTTCCAAACGGGACGTATCCATGTTGATCGATAGGAAGTAGATGCCACTCACTATTTTATTTCCATTCCCATGCATACTTGCCCTGTGGTGCGAATCATGACTTTTGTTGTACGTTGCTTGTTTTTCGTCTCAATTATGCCCATCACGTGCCATGGACGCTAGAAGCAACACATGTTCTGAATTGGTTTTTTTCAGATCGAGGTTTTTCTCATTTGTAAAACTTTAAAGTGCCAAGTCCAATCGGAGTCTAGAAACTGGAGACGCCATGAATAAATAAAGACAACACCCAAAAGCTAGCGGATGCAATTCGGATGCACCCCGGATCTGCGGCTAGGAAACTGTATTGTCAGGCTCTTGATCTTCCAAGCATTGCGTCATGGTTGTGCCATTGCTGCGATGGCCGCACCCCCCCGCGTTTTGGGACGAATTTTTGAGGTAAAAAAGAAAAGCCAATTATGTAGCTTGGTCGATTCGACGGGTCGGGAAGGGAGCGCGTCCGGGGGCCCGGAGAAACTTGAAGGCAGAGAGAAAAAAAACAAACAGACGTGACAAGCATAGTATTGACGCGCTGCGACGCTTGTTTACATTTGCGACGGGTCCAAGCGGAGGTGTCGCGTTCTCCAATCGACGGATCGACAAAGTATACAAGCAATAACACGGCTTGCAATAAAGGAACGCCGTATTACGCTAGAATGTCTGCTCGGCAGAAGAAACTGCTGGTGCTGCGTGCGTTCATGTTTCATATTTTTTGCAAGGCGTGGGGGAATGGCCAAGCGCCACATTGTGACGCGGGGACTGGAAAGCTCCTCTCAGCGTCGCGTGTCGGACTTTTCCATCGTCTGGGCTCCCAAGGATGACTTTCTTTTTAGCCCCCTTGTGCCCGCGGGCCGGTTGGACCGGCGGAACGAGGCCACCCATTTGATCGGCTGCCGCTCAGTCAGTAACTTGGCGGGGACCGAAGGGATCCAAGTGGAAGCTGGGGGCTTCTTTCTTGTATTCTTTCGGTTCAGCGTCCCCGTGGCCAGCAAACAGCGGGAAAAGCAGCTAAAAAGTCATTCACTGGCATCGGCGTAAACCTAAGCCCATTCCATTCGTCCATGGACCATGGGGCTGTCGTCGCTGGTCAGCCGATGCTTTGCACCGGGCAGTTCGGTTTGACACGGAGACAGGGGCGCATGGCATGACACGGAGCCCTGTGCATTTTGTTGGGCTGATTGCCGGCCAACACCCTTGTTTGGCCGGACGTGCGATGTCGTACCTCACCGAGGAGGAGGAGGGAGGAGGAGGAGGAGGAGGAGGAGGAGGAGGAGGAGAAGAAGGAAACTGTAAAGTGCCTCGTCGGCCCCACCCGCCATTTGCTTGCCAGGTTCCGAAGACACGGAACATGTGGGTGAGGTTGGGTTGCTGGCATGTAGTGGGCGTTGCTCGACAGTTCAAATTTCGTTCCTGGTGGAAGCAATCAATGTGGGTTGTGGCCTCGTGAAGGCAATCAAGGCAGGCAGCTCCGGCTTGTTCCTTCCCAGTCCCGCCGGCCCCAAAGTGCGCGGTCTGTCCCGATGACTAGAATCCCTGGACCCCTCCTTCCCTTCAGGCTCCCTTCCCTCCTGCCTTCTTTCCCGCCTCCCAGGCGGCAGCAGCGGCCCAGGTACAGGGCAAATGACGACGTGAATGCTTCCTCTTGGCAGAGCAGAGAGACGGACGTGTCTCAAGTTTCACTCGACTCAATGCGGGTGGCAGACTTCTGCAATGGCATTGGCACAATTTGGCCGTCATCTTTTCTGGCATCGTGCAGGACATGGCGTCGGTCGGGGCCCCTCATCGTCCAAAAGCATCAGAGGGGAGGGGGGGGGGATAAAGGGGGTGGGTGATGAGAGAAAATTGCAAAGTAAACCGCACACATGTACACTGTACACGTCGACCAGTCATGGATCGCTCACGACAACCCTTGGATCCTGGAGCGCGGCCCTATTCGCTGGTCTGGGGGACTGGGTATCGCTTTTCCAGCTTTGTTTCGTCGCGGACAGGCGAAAACCTAAAACGGCTGGGGCGTTGGTGGCCGACTGTGTCGTTGGTCATTGGTGCCACGGCGTTGCTCTGGTCCGGCCGTCCTGCCCGGCTGCTTGACTGCTGGTCCGCGTCTGATTGATTGTCTGCTTCATGTGTAGTGAGGAGCATGTGGTGGTGGTGGTGGTTGTGGTGATGGTGGGCGACCAGGTCTCGCTCGACTCGATACACCCTTTTCCGAGGACAACGGGCAAACGGGCAGACGGGCAGACGGGCAGACGGTGCAGGCGAAGCAAAAAAGGTGACACACAGTCACGGGGGGGCTCGCAGTCGGAGCGCCGCCCCCCCAAGCCACGGTCTGGGTTGCTGGGCCAAGTCTCTGCGGAAAAGCAGCAGGGAAAAAAGAAAAAGAAAAAAGAAAAGCACGAACGGGCTTTGTACTACGAGGCTTGCTGGTTTTCCGAGCCAAAACTGCCGCCTGCCGAAGGCTTCGCACATGGTCCATGACCGAACCTTCAGCTCCGCGTCCCACGTCTCCCGTTCGGCGCTACTCAGTCACATCACACACGGTCAACGTGCTTGCAGATAAATGTCTTTAGACCGGCCAGCGTTCCAGACCTTTTCTGCGTTTTGCCGATGCAGGCGATGCCGGGCGGTGCAGCCGCTGCCGTTCTGCAGTTGATGCTGCATGGTGGTGTGGACGGAAAAGACGTGGACGGAAAAGACGTGGACGGAAACGACGTGGACGGAAAAGACGTGGACGGAAAAGACGTGGACGGAAAAGACGTGGACGGAAAAGACATGGCCAGAATCTGACGCACAGAGAAGGAGGACAAGGACAGCCTGACAAGTGATGACAGTTGAGCCTCTCAACCCTCTGGACCAACATGTACCAACATGAGGAGCATGGAGGAAAGAGCCTCCGGGCTGCTGGGGCTGCTGCCCAGTGCGTCGCTGGCGTCGCTGGCCTGGAGTGGAGCAGCCTGGCCCGGCACCCCTCCCCGTCTTTCGAGACGCCCGCCATCCCCCAAGCTCCGCCGCCCGTCCGTGTCTGCCTCGTCTTTGGCCCTTTGCCCTCACCCGCAGTCCCTGGTTCGTTTTTTTCTCTCTCTCGCTCGGACTTGCGGCCTATTATTTCCCTCCTTCATCGGCTCCTGCCCTCTCCTCGTCGCAAATCTCACACACTTCTCCTCCATTTTCTTTTTTTCTCGTCTTTTCCCGCAAGCCGACGCGGACTGCTTCGCTTGCGACACAGGTTTGGTGAACTCTCTGCGAGCTGCCCAGCTTTCGCTTGCTCCGCCTCTACTCCCATCCTACGCGTCGCTGACTCGCCCGTGGGGGAGAGAATAAAAATCCTTTTTCCTTCCCCCTTGGGTCCTCGTCCGCTCGACGGCAGAAGCGACGTGTCGTCGAGGCGCCGGGCATCGCGCCTTGCACCATCACCATCGCCACCGCCAAAATCGCATTTCCTCCTTGTCTTCCATCTCGGTCATTTTTTGTGCACGCGCGCACCCAACCGCGGATCCCGCCCCAACTGCGTTTCTCGTCACCTGCTGCTGGCTATGCCCATGTCTTCGGGCGGCCTGCCACGCGGAACCGCCCTGAGGGCGGGCGGCGCATGTGTGCGCTGCCGCAAAGGCAAGACCAAGTGCGTCTACGAGAATGGCCGCGCACCATGCAAAAACTGCGCCAAGGGAATGCACGATTGCTATCTGCCCTCGGACCACGGCTCCCATCACCATGGCCAGAGCCCGGCGCGTCACGCAAATGCCCATCATCGCCCAGCACGCGACAGTCTGCCGGCCTCCGGAGCCGGTGTCTCTGATGCCAGACAAGCCGTCGCGGGCTCTGCGTCGTCTGCGCGAGGAGTGCAAGTCGCGCCTGAAAAGTAAGCGCCCTCCGCTTTGCCCGCCCCCTTGTTTGACCGTTTTTCCTTTTTTTCCTTTTTTTTTTTTTTTTTTTGGCCTGTTTGTATTGCTCCTTTTTTGCAACCCGCACATTTGTTTGCCCCCGGCCCTCCCCATGACCCGCGGCTCTCTGCTCCTGGCTCGGGACTGGACCCTCCCAATCCACCTGTGGCTCTCTGGGAGCCCCTCCTCTGCTCCGAGAGGCCGGGCTAAGCTACGGCTCATTTCCCCCCTTTTCCTGCCTCTTTTCTTTGTTGCCCAACCCAGGCTGTCGCGTCATCACTGGCCGTTCATGGCCATGATTGGTCCAACTGACCATCCCTTCTCCACCTCCTCTCTTGCCGCTGCTGCGCCTGCACAGGACTCCTGCTCCTGCCCCCCAAGCAAATGAAGAAAAAAATGAAGAAAAACCCGTCGCTGACTTTTTCTGCCTCAGGCTGACCCCTGAGCTGATTGCCGAATGTGAACGTGTCGTCTCCAAGACGTTCCCGGCTTGTGTAGCCTTTCACAAGCCGTCATTTGTGCAACAGCTGAAGAATGCCACCTTGGAGTCGAGTCTTGTGTATGGACTCTTGACCTGTGCGGCCCGGTACGTATTTCTCCTTCTTTTGTTCCCTACTTGTTCGTACAGCTTTGCAATTCATCTTCTTTGCAACCCGACTAACAAGGCATCAGAAGCTCTCCCGTTCTCATTCGTCGATATGGCTCGCCTACCCAGGCTGCAGAGACATTTGCTGCCAAGACGATTGTGCTGGTCAATCAGAACCTGGATCATCCCAACCTCGCCGACATCCAGGCCCTTTGTCTCGTCATCATCCACGAATGGGGAACCCGCAACGCGGTGCGGGCCTACATCTACCTCGGCCAAGCCGCACGCATGCTCCAGATGTATCGCATCCTGAATGGCCATCAAAACTCTGAAAATGTCGACCAGTTTCTTCGGGACGAATCCTTGCGACGTACCCTGTGGCTCGTCTACATTCTGGACTGCCTGCTCACCAGTACCCTGGGCCGGTTCCCCGCCCTCGCCGGTCAGGATACCGCCGATGTTTCACTGCCTTGCTCCGATATCAATTTTGCCTTTGGAAATGCCGTCTACGTGAAAACCTTGCCCGAGCAACTCAACCGAATTGCCTTGTCCCCTGGTCAAGCCAGTGGTGGCGAGATTGGCGAGTTTGGATACATTGTGCTGGCCGCCACCATTTGGCGTGACGTGGTGAGCATGTTGACGGCGACGACGGTGCACACGTTCCGCGAGGAAGATTGCACGGATCTCTTCAGCAAGATTGAGAACCTGCGGGGGTCTCTGCCCATGCAGTTGGTCGACAAGCCTGGCCAAATCAACCTGCACATGACCATGGGCTCGGGCTACACGTTTGCCATGCTTCACTGCCTGTTGCACTGCGCCACCATCTTTGTCCATCGCCGTCGTCTGCTGCAAGATGTCATATCCCCCGGTTTCAGCCTGGACTCGTTCAGGACGAACCCCCGGTGCCACGATCTCGTGGATCGCCTGTTCACGTCCTGCCATGCCACCAGCCAGCTGCTCAACGCCGTAGAGGCCGGCGGAGACAAGGACACCCCGGCGTGCCTCCCCATCGTCATGCTCTTTTCCGCCTTCACGGCCAGCGCGACAGTTGCCTACCTGTCGCTCAAGGGACTCACGCCGCCCAATACCGTCGAGACGGCGGCGCAGATTGTGAAGGACGGGCTCAAGCTGATGCACAATGGCACCGACAGTTGGCCACTGATGTCTAGTTGGCTTAGGCATCTTACTGTCATGCAGCGGGTCCTCAACAACGATGCTGGTTCTGCCCCCCCTGCCAACAACAACGGGCACCGACACGGGTCTGATTCCCGTCACTCTGCTGGAAGCGGCGTCAAGGACGAGGTTGCTTCCAATGCCGACACCAACCCCGACGCCATGGATTACAGCAGCCAGTCGGGTGCGGCCGGCGAAGGAGCTGCGCCTCCATCTGCTGCCGCCGCCGGATCCGCCTCCGGATCCGCCCGCGGGGACAGCGAGCCTCCCGTGGCTGTGCCTCGGCGCGGCGTCACCACCATCAATGGCGGCTCCATAGCTGCAGGTCATGCAGGTCATGCCGGTGCAGCTGGCACTCCGTCTCCTCCTGCCGCGGCTCCTCGGGCCTCTACGCAGCCTGCCGAAGTCAAACCGTCGAGCCCAGGCGCATCTCCCAATGGAAGTGCTGTCATGCAAGACGGACAGACCACAGGCCAGGACATGACGGCTCCCGAGCTCTGTCAAGCCTTTGAGCGACAGCTTCTTGACCTTGACGATCTCGCAGCGTTCATGGGTGGCGGTGTTTGACAGAGTGGGACGCCGCCATGACCGAAGGTCTTTCGGAAATGGGCACGCACACAATCGGAACGCTGGTTTTGCGATTGCATGACTAGCCACGCCCGGATGAGGAGCAGGCGCTTGTGGAATCACGTTTGGGCCTGGCAGGGATGTTTTTTTTTTTTTGTCTTGGCATTCCTTTTGTTTCTACGCGGGAGCTTGAGAGGGGGTGGGCTAATTTCGTTTCTTTTTTGGGGAATTTGGGAAGGTTGGGGGCGGGAAAGCCAAGAGCGGCATGACAGTTCTCTTGTAGGGTTCCATAATTTCATTGATGTATAGACACAAGAATCGATACCCGACAATGACAGGGCCAGTGGCGGCGGCGTTCAAGGCATGTGAAGGAGAAATGTATCGAGCAAAGTCGAGGAGGAACTGAACGGGTGGCGAATGTGACTCAAGGACGCATGATGGCGGCTTCTGCTTATGATGTTGTTGAAGAAGAAGAAACCACGGCAGATGTCTTTCTTATTGTATGTTGTTTGTGCCTTTTGGGTTGCCAGGTTGTGGCTGTTTGTTCAGCGGTTTGAACGTGAAGGGCGTGGGTCGAATGTGCGCCCAATCCATCTGCCCCTCCTCGCGCGACTTGAGCATGGGAGGGGGTGCTTCACGGGAATATAATGCTAGCCCTGAATGGAAGCCGCGACTTTAGCGTCTCGCCTTTGGCGTCTATCCGCCGAGCAGACGGGAGCTCGGGTGGCTGGCTTCCAGGGGGGCGATGGAGAAGGTGCCGCCCACCAGGACCACCATCACCGCACGGTCGTGTACCGTACATTGTAGGGTCGGCACCAGTGCGGTCGTGGAAAATGGAAAGTCTCGTCATGGTGTTGATTGGGTCTTGCGGGATGCAGGTGGTGATGGATAGCATTGACCAATTGACCATGCAGGGGATGCACATCCCGCATGGGTGTGCTGTGCAATCTGCCTCCTATGCCTGCCTGTATCCTCGACAGATAGGTAAGTACCTACCTAGGTAGGCAGGACTAGAATGGCCTTGGTGTGGGATGGGCGCCCTTTGCTTTTTTTCGATTGCGGGGTTCACACACACACGGCACAAGATTGCCGTGATGACGTCTTGCTACAGGTAGCACAGTAAGCAGCTTTCTTTCCTCCATCTCGCTAGACTGCACGCCATACTAGGCTTACCCAATCTGGGGAACTGCTCCTTCCAAGAAACCCTGTGGTCTCAAAGCCCATTGTGAAGAAAGCAGCAAACGTTGCGAGTTGTTTTTTTCTTTTCTTTTCTTTTCTTTTTTCTTTTTTCTTTTTTCTTTTTTCTTTCTTTTTTCTTTCTTCTTTTCTTCTTCTTTTTTTTTCTCAAGACTGTTTGGGGGTCTCGTGTTCACACCTCGGTTCTGCGAGATTTCAACATGTGTGCCGTCGCATCCATTCCCCCCCCCCCCGCATGCTGATCATTTGGACATGAAATGTGTTGGTGTGTGGGATTTGTTGGCGAGGGCTCCTCAGTCCTTGTCTTCTTCCCCCACGTTCCGTCAGCCACCCGACCCTCTTTCAGTGCCGCTTTCCGGTGCCGGTGCCAAGCCATTTTAGGCACGGTTCAACAGATGAAGAACAAATAGTCTTGATGGTCATGTGCTCTCTCGGTCGCCACGACACATGCTTCTTCTTTTATTTGTTCCTTACGACCGAATACAGCGAGCCGACGGCTATATGTCTAGTGCGCGCCAATTGGATGAGCCGCCATGTGCGTGCTAGCGGCCCATCCATGGTCTCGGTGGTCACGGACTTCTGGCCCTGAATTTCGAGGCCGAGACCCTGACTATGCTTGTGCGGCCCAGCCTTGCTCCAACAAGAACAAGCTCGCTCTCCTCCCCTTTCTTTCTGCCATTGCTTGATCTCGCACTCGACACATTACACTCTGCCGTCGTTCGTTACCATGCAACAAAACAACTCGCCCATCATGGACGTCGAACAGAGCGGCGCGGCCCCCTACGAGGGCATGTCCGTCGCGACATATTTGTCGACGCGCCTTACATCTCTTAAGCCGCCCATGCGGCCGGTCCCCGATCCGTGGAGGTTGGTGCGCATGTTGAATACGCAGCAATGGGCATTCTTTACGCTGGCATTCGCCGCCTGGGTACGTTGCAAGAGTCCCTAGAAAAAGAAGAAGAAGAAGAAGAAACAAAAAAAAGGGGGGGGGGGGGCGGAGAACGTGATGAAGCACCATGTATTATTGCTCGGCTGCTAACACGGGCTTTCCCCAGACCTGGGATGCATTCGACTTCTTTACTGTGTCTCTCACCGTCGGTGATTTGGCAAAACAGTTTGGCAAGACGACGACCGACATTACATGGGGCATCACTCTTGTACTCATGTTCCGGTCCGTCGGGTCCATCCTCTTTGGGATTGCGAGCGATCGTTGGGGCCGAAGGTGGCCTTTTGTTGTCAACAACTTGCTCTTTATTGTGCTTGAATTGGTAAGCGAATCCTTCTTTCCAATAGCACCTGTTTCCACCTTGGGTGCCAGCAGGTCAACCATGCGTTCCCAAAACAAGTTCGACCGGGCCGGCCCGACTTGGCAATGCTTGGCACATGCAGACAATGCATAATCAAGCTTTGGCAATGCTTGGCACATGTAGACGATGCATAATCAAAGCTTTGGCAATGCCACGCGACATTGTGAAAAATAGCGACATGGAGAGAAAAGAAAGGAGAAGAGAGACGGAGAAAGGATCTTGTTCTTGTCGATGAATTTTCAAATGTCTCGACTCACTTGCTGACCTGAATCAGGCCACCGCCTTCTGCCAGACGTACTCGCAGTTTCTCGCCTGCCGTGCCCTGTTTGGTGTCGCCATGGGCGGTCTATACGGGAACGTGGCTGCCACGGCATTGGAAGACTTGCCGGAAGAGGCTCGGGGTCTCATGAGCGGACTTCTTCAACAGGGTGTATGTTGTTTTACCATGCTGTCATTGTTCTTGCCAGGTCTGACTTGTTTTTTGAATTTTTTCTCGGTGCGCAGTATGCCTTTGGCTACCTCCTCTGTGCCGCTTTTGCGCGCGGGTTCGTCGACACCACATCGGAAGGATGGCGGCCCCTGTACTGGTTCGCCGCCTGCCCTCCCGTTCTATTCATCGGCGTCCGTCTGTTGCTCCCCGAAACCAAGGTCTTCCAGGAGCGCCAGCGCATGCGGGCCGAAGCGGGCCACGTTGACCAGTCTGCGGGATCAGTCTTTGTCAAGGAAGGCAAGGTTGCCCTGAAGCGCCACTGGCTTCTGCTCACCTACCTCGTTCTCCTCATGGCTGGCTTCAACTTCATGAGCCACGGCTCACAGGATCTGTATCCCACCATGCTCCAGAACCAGCTTCAATTCACCAAGACGGACATCACGGTGACGCAGGTCGTCGCCAATCTAGGCGCAATGATGGGCGGATCCGTCGTTGGATTCTGCAGCCAGTCTCTGGGGCGGCGGTTCAGCATCATTGTCTGCTGCATCCTCGGCGGTGCGCTCCTGTACCCGTATGGCTTCTTGGGGGACAAGTCCATCATGGCGGCCGCTTTTTTCGAGCAGTTTTGTGTGCAGGGCGCCTGGGGTGTCATCCCCATCCATCTCATGGAACTGTCGCCCGGTGCCTTTCGAACGTTTGTCGTGGGAACCGCCTACCAGCTCGGCAACCTCGTCTCGTCGGCGTCGTCCACCATTGAGGCGCGGCTGGGTGAGCAGTTCCCGCTGGCGCCCACCAAGACGGGCACCAAGCGCTACGACTATGGAAAAGTCATTTGCATCTTTATGGCCTGTGTGTACATTTTCACCCTGCTTCTCACCTTTATGGGACCGGAGCATCTTAATCGCAAGTTTGACATACGCCACGACCTGGATGTCCAGGAGGCCGTGGGTGTGGAGGCGGTTGACAAGCTGGCGCATGGCGAGACGCAAGATGATGGTCATGGCGAGACGGGTGGACGGAGTCTGGACGATGAGAAGAAGATTGCGTTCAACGGGAGCGGTTGCGTGCTGAAAAGCAACAAGCCATGAATTCTCATGGCTTTTATCAAGGCGTGCTGAGCGCACGCAGAGCCAGGCCATGCTGGAAAGGATGTTGGCCACATGGAACCGGACGTTATGGAGACGTTGCAAAAATATAGATGGATAGATGGATGGATGGATGGATGGATGGATGGATGGATGGATGGATGGATGGATGGGTGGGTGGATATCATAATTTTCCCACAAAAGATGCGGTCCATGCCTGCCATTTGAAATGCAATCCCCCCCCGGATAGCAAGCAATACAAATCGACAACTCGACACTGTGTTTCAACAATGTCATGAATTTCCCACAAAAGATGCTCCATGTCGGGAATTGAAAATCCAAGGCCCCTCGCTGTCCAACGATACAAAGTCACAAGTGGACGCTGTACGTTCCAAGGCCGCCTAGTCCTCGTCCTCGTCCTAGCCCGAGTCAGAGCTTGAAGTCGAATCCGAGCTGCTCCCCATGCCGCGCGACGTATGCTTCTTGCCCTTCTTCTTGTCCTTCTTGTCCTTCTTCCCCCCCCTCTTCTTCTTCTTCTTGTCAAAGGCGTGCTCCAGGACGTTGGCCCCAATGGCGCCGGCTATGGCCGCGCCGGCGGTGCCCAGCAGGCCACCGCCTGCCTTGTGCGCGGCCCAGGCGGCACCTCCGCCGCCGACGAGGGTCGCGCCGAGGCCGCGGTCGGCGTCGGGGCCGCCGGGGGGTCCCCCGGGGTGGTCGTGGCTACCGTGCTGCTGCTGTTGGTCTTGGGGGGCGCCGCAGGAGGCGCCGGACATGTAGTCTTGTGCTGAGCCGGTGTGCTGGCCGGGGTACCGCCCCCGGGGGTCGTGCTGTTGGTTGTTGTTGTTGTTGTTGTTGTTGTTGTTGTTGCCGCCGTCGTAGGTGGGCTGGGTGGGCGGCTGCTGCTGCTGGTAGCCCGCCTGCTGGTGGCCCGCCTGCGGGGGGTACGGCGACGAGGGCGTCTGCTGTGCGTAGCCGTACTGCTGGTGGCCCGCCTGCTGGTGGCCCGCCTGCGGGGGGTACGGCGACGAGGGCGTCTGCTGTTCGTAGCCGTACTGCTGCTGGTGTGCGTAGCCGTACTGCTGCTGCTGCTGCTGCTGGGGGTAGCCCTGGTCTTGCTGGGCGTAGGAGGGCTGCGGGGGGTACGCCCCTTGGTGGTAGAAGTCGCGGTTGGACATTTGACGTGGCTTGGGGGGGGGGGGTGGTGGTGGTGGTTGTTGTTTTTGGGTCTCGAGAGGGAGGTAGGTAGGTAGGTTGGTTGATGGTGAGGTCTGATGTCGGGTGGGGGTGGGTGGGGTCAGGTAGGTAAGTACTTTGGGTACTCAGGTAGGTGGTTGGGTAAGTACCTACCCAAGGTACCTACTCAGGTAGGTCACCTGGTCTATGGATGTCGGATGATTACTTGGGCGGGCAAAGCAGGTAGGAGGTACCTGGTCAAGGAGAAAGGGAAGAGGAAGAGGCTGATTTTGGATTCGTTTCTGGATGGTCTGGCGGATCTGGAGAATTGCCATGTACCGACCGACACGGGAAGTAGGTATTTAAATGCTCTCTGCCTTGCTTGGGGGGCGGGTGCTCAGCCTGGGGGGTCCGCGTCGCAGTGGTTGGTGGTGGTGCACGCACAGCTGGCTGTGTGGGGGTGTTGCTGCGCCACGCCACGTCACCGGGTGTGCCTCGTGCTGATGACGTCGGGCCACGATGATGGGGGTGGCGCAGCGGGGGCGCAGGGGCGTTCCACTGAATGCGCCCCGCCTGGTTCCTGTACATGTACAGAGGAGGGGGGGGGGCTGGGCAGAGGGCAGAGGACAGAGGGCAGAGGGCAGAGGGCAGAGGGCAGAGGACAGAGGACAGAGGACAGAGGACAGAGGGCGGGGCACAGTCCAGGTCGGGTGCGCCGCAAACAATGGATGGATGGGTCTCGTGCAACCGTTGCACCGCCTCACCATCTGCCCACCCTGTCTTGCCGTCGTGCCTCACCATCCATCTGCCCACCCCGTCTCGCCGTCGTGCGTGCGCGCATCCGACGCTCAGGCGTCAAGACAGACGGTCCGTCATGTTGGGAAGCCCGAGGGGGGTGTTTTGCGTACGCCGCGAGGCGGGTTGCGCGCCAGGGACGAGGGAAGCCTGGTGCCGCATGCATTGCTTGGTTGATGTGAATCAGGACGATGCCGGGACCGCTGATGGTTTGTGGGTGTGTGTGGGATGCCCAAGGCGTAGTACATCTGGCGTGCGTCACGCTTCTTTGTCAGTCCATGGCAGATGATGATGACGTGCGCGGTCATCGAGCAAGCAGACGTGCACGGTTGGGTGATGGGCTTGGTTCGATTTCATGGAGGAGCCATCTTGAATTGTGCCTAGCAATCTGCCAAAACCAGACATCCTTTACCAAACCACATTGTTACTGCAAATCATCCGCTCTCTCTTTTTCTTTTTTCTTCTTTCTTTTTCCTTTTTCCTTTTTCTTTTCCTTTTTTTTCTTTCCTTTTTCTTTTTTCTTCCCTTTTTTTTCCCCCCCAAGAGGGGCTTCATTCCCCCTCGTGCGTGACAAAAACCCACCACTGACGCTCGGGATGGGTCATCAACTCCCCACCCCCCCCCCACCCCACGTCAACAGGGAAAATTTCAGAAGCAGTAGAGAAGCTCAAGCACAATTCTCCAGCCTCGTATTCACCGAGCACGAGGCGGATCCCAAGAGAAAGATGAGCTGTCCCGAAGCGAGAAACCCGTTTCGCCGAATCGGCATCGTACACCACCTCTCCTCAGACACGGGAGGGAGGAAGACGACGACGACACCGAGACGGCTTTCCCCACTTGCCGAGACGAGGAACCTCTTCATGCAAACTCCAAGACGGAGAGGAGTCACGTACGTGCCGGACGGCCGTCGTCGCGGGCCATCATCCAGGACCATCGTCCAGAGGGCCTCTCGGCGGAAGCTGACCTGACCGGGAGCGCAGTCTGCCAAATGCCGTGCCGGACAACATCTCCCTTGCTCGCCAGGGAGCAAGGATACAAAAGGCGATGAGGATGACAGACCACAAGGTGCCGACACGGCAAGGATTGCCATCGGCATGCCATGCTCCCAACATGGAACCCGTGTTTCACTTCTTTCCATGCATCGTCTTGCTCGTGATTCGTGACAGGCCAAAACTCACGCTACTGTGCGCATCAGCAGACTTGGCAAATTACGTCCAGACACAGTAAAAAAGGTAGCCATGTGCTTTTATTGCCAAACGAACCAGGGATGAGATGACTTCCTCCGCAACCCCCCCCTGAATGCATTATTTTCCAAAACCCCAGACGCCTGTAGTAAACCATGCCGCCGCCGCATCCCCCAACCCCCCCCCGCCTTCTCCTAGAAAAACACCCCTTCTCCTAGAAAAAACCGGATGCCAGTTCATGAATTATTGGTCAAAGGACCCCGCGTAAAGCACGTCGGTCTCCTCGCCATTCATGCGATCCCACAGCAAACGGGCTTCATCATCCATGCTTCGCTTCGTGTTGGCGTTGGCGTTGGCGTCCAAGGCCGCGAGCTCTGCACTCGCCGTCTCGCGCCCCAGCTGTACGTGCAGAAAGACGGCCGCCCGCTTACCACTAAAGAGCGCGTGAGGCACATTGGTGCTGTTGTCCGAGTTGCAGTCGCCGACGGCGTACACGCCGGGAATGTTGGTCACGAGCCCCTTGGCCGAGTCGACGCCGAGCTTGCTGCCGTACATCTGGACGCCCATGTCCTGGCCGAGGCTGGAGTACTGGGCTTCCCCGAAGCTGGCGAGGAAGGCGTTTCTCATGGTGGACTTGCCCTGGTCAAACCTGACCTCGAAGAGATCATGCTCCGGGAAGGTGGGGAGAGCGGGATCGCCATGGATCTCGTCGCCTTTCCGCAGTCGCTCGATCGACGTGATGGTGCGGTTGTCCACCTCGACGTTGTGCAGCTTCAGGTACTCCTGCCACCGGGGAAACTTCTTCTCGGCGGCCTCGCGGTTGGCCGGCGTGTCGGTGCCGTTGACAAAGGCGATGAGGTCCCTGTTGAGCGTGAGAGCCTCGCGCGTCAGGCCCGCTATGCCGGGCAGGGAAGCCAGGAGACCAAGGCCCTGATCGGCGTGCTCGTGACCGTCACACCACAGGCACCAGTACAGTCCCTGTCCCCAGTTCTCCTTGACGCCGGGCGTGTCCGGCAGCAGGTCGCGAAGACCGGTTGCCAGGACGATCTTGCTGGCGGTATAGACAATCTCCTTGTCGCCGGGGTAGGTGCCCGTCACGGTGAAGTAGGTGTTGTTCTGCTGCGGCTCAATCTTGGATATCGTTCCGTTGGTCATGGTGATGCCAATGTAATTTGCCAGCTGCTGACGGGCGTACCATTTGTAGTACGCGGGCGTGATGCCTAGAGGCGCAATGAGTGTTGAGCAAAACGCGTTTCAGACCAGAGCCGCCCTTTATGAAGACAGGCGGAGGCGTATGAAGAGGTGTATGAAGATGGGAGGAGAGGTATGAAGATGGGCGGAGACGTATGAAGATGGGAGGAGACGTATGAAGATGGGCGGAGACGTATGAAGATGGGAGGAGACGCTGTTTACCATCATTGCCGATAACATCGTGCATGTGTCTCGTCGCACCGTTTCGGTAGACGCCCGAGTCCACCAGCAACACCCTGCGGCGAACTCGAGCCAGGCCGCTCAGAGCGCTCAGCCCAGCCGGTCCGCCGCCGACAATGATGGCATCAAAGTCGATCCTGGGCTTGTCCTCTGGCACCGGTGCTGCCGAAGCAAGCAGGGGCAGCAGGGGCAGCAGAGACAACAAGGCGGCCACGTTGGACCACATGGCGAGGAAGGAGAAGGCAGCCAGCTGGCTACTGGGTAGTAGCTGACGGACAGCTTAGCTTGGCGGGAATTGGACAGCTTGGCTTGGCGGGAAGAGCACGGCAACGTTGACCTCTTGACCCTTTGATGGCTACGAGCTGCGCAGGCCACGACTGGCAAAGAGAGACGGACGCCAGTCAGATGGATGACTAAAAGAACTTGACACACGGCTGGGGGGAAGAGGGAGAGGAAGAGGGAGAGGAAGAGGGAGAGGAAGAGGAAGAGGCAGTATTTATGCACCCATCAAGGTACCCAACAGTACGAATGCATGGACAAATGCAGCCTTCCCATGTCTACACCAACGGTACACGGCACCTTTTCGTCGTCTTGATGTGATGCTGGCCGGCCAGTGTGAATGCAGAGCTTTCGAAAGGATCGACCGGGACGGACGTGAATATGGATCGAGGTGGCGCGATTCCCCATTTTCAATTCGCTCATTCTCGCCCCATCTCGTGTACATTCTTTTGGGGCAACGCCTTGCCAGCCCGGTCTCCTGATGCAGAAAAGGCAAATGATGTAGCAAAGGCAAGTGATGCAGGACGAGATTTTCCAGACGGGCCGCATGCACCTTGGCTTGGCCGTCGGCAAAGGCCACACGCGACGACGCATGTACGTGGATATGCTCCCGCGAGGCCTTCTCCTCGGGGTCACGGCCAAATCGATATATAAACCGGCAAACACCTCTTCCGCCACCAACGCAGACGGCCAGAGCATACATCTACCGCTTGCTTTGCACATGCGTACATGCGTACATGCAGCACCGCAACACACCATTCACGTGGCCGGCCCCGCAAACGTGCTCATCCGATGCATCGTGCATGTTGTCGACAGGTTGGGAGAGAATTTTTGCGACGGCAAATGCAACTCTTCTCGTCCATGCCCGTTCAACGCCGGCCGCTCTATACCGGCCATCGGTGTTAGCCTCATCCCGTCCATCTTGGCATCTTCGTATTCCCAAAATCCGATCCCAGACGCGCTGCGGCCCCGCAAAAGACTGCCCAGACGAAGTGGGTCGCCGAGTTTCTCTCCGAATGGCGTGTTGCATGAGAAAGGAGTGACGCCGAGGGGGATCTGTGCGATGAGGTCCGAAACTCGTCACGAGCGGCACGAGATGAGCAGAGCAGGGCATTGGGAGGAAAAAAGATGCCAAAAAAAGAAAAAAAAACCCCAAAAAAAAAACCAAAAGCGCAGCATCGGTCCCCGGACGGAGAACATGGGGCTGCTGCGGTGGAGAATTTGCATGTCGGTCCGTTGTCAAGCGTTCCTGGCGAGGCAGCCTTGGTTTTTCTCGCCGGAGCTGAATCCAGGTGGGGTCACCAAAGCCGGCGGACGTGGCCGATGTCAGTGGTTTAGGTGCAGGCGGGCGGGCGATGGAGCTGTCGACGTTTCCGTGGGAAGAACATGGGCTGTTATGGACCAGCACCATGTGTATGGTACCCGTCGAGCCTTCATTCACCTTGCTCGACCTGCGTCTCGCGACAGCTTCTCCTTTTTCTTTCTCGTCTTGGCGGGCGCCCCGATGGTCCAGGCACGAGTCGCGCCCCCCATCACGTGCATCACGTGCATCACGTGCATGTGGCGCTGCCCGACACGCTCAGACAGCTCAGACGGCAAGAGCCGCCGGCCTCGATCCAATCCTCCATCCTCCATCCACAATTCCTCCATCCACCCCGTTGGCGGTGGCGCCGGCGAGCCTAGCCATTTGCATTTGCCTTTTGCCTCTCCTCTCCTCTCCGTCTCTGCCTGAACACGTCTGCCGCCGACAGACGCCATGTCAAAAGACACCGGCAACTCTAATCTTTCTCTCCCGCCGAATGGCATCAGTCGCACTGCGCCACGCGTCATCCCTTGCCATGTCAGCCCGTGGCGCACATCGGGATTGGCCGCGGTGACGCTTCTGGTCGGTCCAGCGGCCGCCATTTGCCGTTGCACCACCACTTTTGACTATATGCCTTGTTCTCTGGGCGTCGTCATCCCGAAAGCTTTTCTGCCCAGGCCACGGCCTTGGGATTGGAAAGTTGTGAAAGATGGTCCGGTAGGGACATGTCGAATGTGAGCGGTCGTCGTCAACGGACGGATGGGCCGATGCCGCCTGGCCGTCACATGGATGTCTTTCTCGACCAGACAGTCTTGTCGAGACGGCATCAGCCCTTGGTTCCCCTTTCTGGTACTGGTGTCGAGACGGCCATGGCATGGCGCTCGCCAAGTCCGCAAACTCAAATCTCCGGAAGAAGAAGGTGCCGGAGTAGCACGCCAAACCCCTCGCGAGGGCTGACAAGACTGGTGGTTGCCGCGGCGGATTTGGCTTCTTTTTCGATTCAACAACCGACCGTGACGCTCTTGCAAAACGGCTCCGCGTTGCCCAGTTTGACAAGAGAACAGTTGCTTGACCGAAGGCCCGTGAGCCCCAGGCTGTGCTCTTTGTCGTCCTAAAACCAACAGGACAGGAAGGATATCTGATCGATCTGGACTGGTAGGCCCAAAGCCGACTTGGGCTTCCACAACCACATCTCCTCCACCGGCTGCCTGCGCCATGTCCTATTCTGCTTCAAATGCGTCGGATTCCGGCAATGACCTAGCCAAGGCCAGAGGTACGTCAATCTCGGACAAGAGACGTGCCGAGACGAAGAAGAACCCTGACAAAGGACGTTAGCCACAAAATCCATGTCGAGACTGTCTCCCGAGCAGCTGGCCCGCAAGAGAGCCAACGACCGCGAATCGCAGAGAGCCATCCGGGCCAGGAACAAGGACCTCATTGCCAGCCTCCAGCGTGAGGTGCACCAACTTCGGAGCAGAGATGATGCCCGAGCTGTACAGGAGCTCCTGCGACGCAACGAGGCTCTCGAGTCGGAGCTGAGCCTTTTACGCCGCACCATGGGTCTGCAGCCACAGCCGGGTCGACATGATGACATGATGGCGGCCGACATGGCCTCGCTCAACGCTTTCCCCGCGCACGATTGCACCATGGGCTTTGCCTCGGAAAGTATCATTGACGTACCGAGACGGCTGGAGAGCCCGAGCTCCGTCTGGCCGTCTGCCCACCATGGCTCCGATCAAGGTCCCATGCGACGCGGCGCGGCGCAACATGATCCGGCCTGCTCCTCGATGGCAATGGCCAACTCGACCGAGAACGCTGATGCTTGTGCGAGAATGGCCGGGCTCTTGCCGGCTCATGCGTCTACGTCTGCTCCTGGTGTCGTTCCCGGCCCGAAACCACACATGTCGGTCAATAGTGTTCCGCACGCAACGCAGCACCCAGGTGCGCCAACAGGCCTTTTCGGACATGCTCGCCAGGCGAATGGGCAGCAAAACGAGGGGTACGACAATTTCCATTATCTCATCAACCGTGATGCGCACGGGGGGCCTCCTCACCCGCTGCATGAATCTGGCTTGTTTTACAGCCGATAGATGACGACGAGTACGATTTCTTCATCGTCTTTTTCATTTTCCAGTCAGCGTCGTATTGAGAGCATAGGATAGCATAGAGCAAGCAATTTCCAGGAACGATTACATGATGAAGTCTTTGAATGCCAGGGTCTAGCTGGATGTCCGCATGTTGGCCGACCTTGCATTCACCTACCAAGGTCTATGCGCCGGAGGCGGGAGCTCGCCGCAGGCGGCCCCCGGCAGGGTCCCCCGGAGGGAACATCCAAACGCATTATTTACTGTGGCTTGTTTATAATACAGCGGGCAAGTCCGTCGGAGTGAAGATGCAGGAATATAGGATTGCAAAGGCAGCTCTATTGTAATTAAAAAAGGGAAAGTCTGCCGGAGGCCCTCGGCAGGGCCCCAGAGGGACTATTCAAACGCATTATTTACTGTGGCTTGTTTGTAATACAGAGGGCAAGTCCGTCGGAGTGAAGATGCAGGAATATAGGATTGCAAAGGCAGCTCTATTATAATTAAAAAAGGGAAAGTCCGCCGGAGGCCCCCGGCAGGGCCCGCGGAGGGACACTTCTATACAGGATATTTCGCCATGCTACGTGAGGTTCGACATTTACGGGCCCCGCCCGTCATGCACGCTCTACGCACGAACAATTCCGTACTTTGCAAAGGGAAAGGCCTCCAGCGTGGTCAGCTCCTCGGCCCACCCGTCATTGACCTCGCCAACCTGGTGCATGTCCACGTTGCCGGCCTCGCCGGTGCGCCCCGCCAGGACATGGGCCTCCCGGCCGGCAACCTCCTCCCTGAGCTTCGGGTGGGGCACCCAGGCGACGCGCATGCCCGCGCGGCGGCCGGCCTCGACGCCGGGAACGGAGTCCTCAAAGACGAGACACTCCTCCGGGGTGATGGGCCTCTCGCCGGCCGGCAAGGAGTCGTTGATGGTCCGCAGGGCGAGCAGGAAGATGTCGGGGAGGGGCTTGCCCCGGCCGGGGCCCAGGCGGGGGTCATCGCCGAGGACGCGCCGGTGCGGGGGGAAGACGGAGAGGAGCTCGGCGAGGTGGTCCGTCTTGAGCCCAAAGTTGGCGGCGTGGGAGCTCGTGGCGAGGGCAAGGTGTGCGCTGCTGGTGCTCAGCGTCCGGAGGAGGTCCGGCACGCCGGGGAGGGGCTTCGCGGACGGGAAGTGCTCCCTCTGGAGGGCGGACAGCTCGGCGGCGTATTCGGCCTCGCTGATGGGGAGCCGGGCCCAGGCGGAGAAGAGCCGGTTCGCGGCGGGGCCGGGCCGGCCCTGGAGCTTGGCCTTGAGGGACCAGGGGAGGGGGGGCCGGTGGTAGCGCGACAGGACGAGGTTGGTGCAGGTCGTGTAGAGGTCCTCGGTGTTGAGGAGGAGGCCGTCCAGGTCGAAGAGGCAGGCTCGGATGGGGGGGAAGCTGGGGGGTTGTTGTCGGCATCTTCTGGGATCGAGGCCCGGGTCTGGCCGGTTGGGGATCTTGGTAGGAAGCAGGGGAGGGGGATACGTACTCTGTTCTGGGGGGCATGATGGCGGATTTGTTTTCGACGCCGTTTCTGCCGCTCGCCGCGTTGCAGGGTCGAGGTTCTTGCCAGGCACGGATTCCAGACGGGATTTGAGGTCGACGCAAATCCGTGAGTCACCACCCACCACCCACCACCCACCACCCACCAGGGAGGAGGTCTTCCGAGCCCGCGCACGTAGCGCCCCGCGCCCCGCCTTTTTAAGCGATGCGCCGTCGACAGTCGGCGTCGACGGCCAACCGCTCAGCTCAGCCTGCTCGACATTCTCCCGTGACGACCGACGACGACGTCGACGGCCAGCCGCTCAGCTTGCTTGACATTCTCCCGTGACGACCGACGACATCGACGGCCAGCCGCTCAGCTTAGCCTGCTTGACATTCTCCCGTGACAACCGACGACGACGTCGACGGCCAGCCGCTCAGCCTGCTTGACATTCTCCTGTAACAACCGACGACGGCCAGCCGCCCAGCCTGCTCGACATTCTCCCGTGACGACCGACGACAGCGTCGCCGCCTTCACACGCGGCATGACGGCGCCGCCCAAGGTTCCGGGGACGCAGCGCCGGGCGCATGCCGGGGCAGAGCCCGAGGCAGAACCCGGAGCGCTCCGGTTTTCGCCCGAACAGGAAGAGGTGCGTTTGTCGAGCATCTGCGGGTTGTTGAGCACTTGTTGCTTTACGTGGCGGGCGGCCGTCAATTGAGCTTCTCCTCGATTATGTTTACTTTTTTTTTTTTTTTTTTTTTTAAACTATAATTTTTTTTTACTATAATTTCTTTTTAACACATTTCCCTTTCAACACATTTCTCTTTCAACACATTTCCCTTTCAACACAATTCCCTTTCAACACAAACAGCTGACATTTTCTGCCCCATGCTGCCAAGGCCCTCCTCGAGGAAGCAAACGCCCTCAGGGCCAAGGCCAACGCATTCTACTCGGCCGGCGGCTACGACGACGCGCTCTCGACGTACAAAGATGCGCTCGCGACGTGCCCCAACTACCTGCACTATGAGCGGGCCGTCCTCCGGAGCAACATGGCCGCGTGCCACCTGCAGCGCGAGCAGTGGAAGGAGGCCATCGAGGCGGCGACGGGGGCCCTCGATGGATTGGCGGCGCTGGAGAAGGTGGAGGCAGAGCGTGAGCTAGCGGGTGGGGCGCAGGACGGAGAGGCGGAAAGGAAGAGGACCGAGGAGGCAGAAGGGAAGAGGACCGAGAAGGCAGAAAGAAAGAGGACCGAGGAGGCAGAAGGGAAGAGGACCGAGGAGGCAGAAGGGAAGAGGACCGAAAAGGCAGAAAGAAAGAGGACCGAGGAGGCAGAAGGGAAGAGGACCGAGGAGGCAGAAAGAAAGAGAACCGAGGAGGCCGAGGATTCGGTCCAGGAGGAGGACGTGATCAGCGCGGGCGCCGCACCAGGCCCGTCGTCACAGACTGACGCTTCGGCGGCCGAGACGAGAAAGGCGGATGTGCGCCGGATACGTGCCAAGGCCCTCTTGCGGAGGGCCCGCGCGCGCGCCGAGGCGGGCGGGTGGCAGGGCTTGGCGGGCGCCGAGGAGGACTACAAGGCGTTGTCCGGGATGCCGGGTCTCGGGGCGGCGGATCGGCGGACCGTCCGCCAGCAGCTGGCTGTGTTGCCGGGGAGGACAAAGGCCGCGCAGGAGAGGGAGATGGCGGAGATGTGGGGGAAGCTGAGGACGCTGGGGGACGGGATCCTCAGGCCGTTTGGGCTGAGCACGAGCAATTTCCAGATGGCGAGGGATGACAAGTCGGGGGGGTACAGCATGAATTTTACGTCGGGAAAGGAGTAGGGCCGGCCATGGTGCGGCGTGTGTTGGTGGACGGGCATGGCGCGGCGCGGCATTGGCCTTGGCCTTGTTTCTGGGACACGCCGGTGCTGGGCGTGTATTTCGGGAGCAGCGTCTGCCGTCGTCGTGGGATTTGCATGCCGAGGCGTGGCGTGCATGTGCCGGGGTGTTTCATGTCGTGCTTTGCATTCATCTGGAGAGACGAGCAGAGGGACGTTGAGCTTGTCGCCGTGCACCGCTGTCGCGGGAGAATTGGATTGCAGGACTGCATTGATCGAGACTACACAGAGCCTGTCCATGCCCAGTCGGCTGGCATGGACGCTGCGCAGATGACGCCCCCTTTGCAAACATCCCCCCGGGGGGCTTTTCTTATAATAATAATAAGACACCGCATAGATGACGCCCCCTTTGCAAACATCCCTCCGGGGGCCCTGCCGGGGGCCGCCTGCGGCGAGCTGCCGCCTCCGGCGGAACGTATCCCTTTAAGGGACTTTTCTTATAATAATAATAAGACGCCGCGGACGGGCGTAGCAGGCCACGCACGCGTCGTCGGTCTGTTGCCGTCGCGGTGCTGCTTCCTTGCTCCCCGGTTCACGTAGTCGATTCGGCAGGCCGTCTTCCGCGGGCAAGACCCCTTCGCGCCCGCTCTCTGGTCAACCTGCTTGCTTCTCGCCGCCTGCAGCTGTTGTCCACGTTCTGGGGACGGTGCCCATCTGCAGCTGTTGTCTATATTCTCAAGACAGTGCCCATCTACAGCTGTTATTTACTTCTTCTCGAGACAGTGCCCATCGACAGCTGCCGTCCACCTTCTGGAGACGGTGCCTATTCTGTGCGACCCGCGCAAAACGTGTCGCAAACATGGCCTGCCGCCGTGAGACAGGCCATGCATCATGTCGAGACGCCTTCTTCTGCGCAGGCGCGCGCCACCACCACAACGCGCAGATGGATTCACCGCGAATGCCAGGCAGCGGTTCCGTGGCGCCGGGGCGAGCCAATCGGTTGCGCTGCTTCCCTGATGGCCCGTCAGTCACTTCACTGTCGGGGGGGCACGGCGATAGTCTTCGCGAAAGGTCCGTGGCCGGTGGCTGTTGGGAGCATGCGTCGGTCTCCTTGTCCTTGGGACGAGTCGAGGCTAAACCAAGGCCGTTTATCCAAAATTCACGTCCAATGCGAGACCGTCATCTCGCGCTCGAGACAAATTTCTTCAGACCTTCACGACGAGAAACTTGCATAAAAAAAGCTTCATTATGCGCTGCGTCGACATGCGTCACGGTCATGGCACTCTATATAGGTTGATACATCAAGCAAGACAAGGAAAAATGTGCCAAGCAAGCTTGCGCAGTAGCGAGTCCGGAGACGACGTTCCCGCGTGTGGCCCACGCATGTGCCCGCATGCGGCCTTCGTACGAAGCAAGAGAGTAAAACGAATGTTGCCCATTGCCAGACCCGTCCAGGCGAATGTGACTCTGCTTATGCGACGCAGTAGGGCGCCTTGTTGATGTCGTTGAACTTGCATCTTTCTCCAGCGTTGCATTCGGCCACGTGCTGGAAGCCATGTCAGCGCCATCACAAAAACGAGTCGACAAGAAAGAAAACGTACAATCCAGGCCTGCGATGCGCCGCAGATTTGCCAGGCTCGCGCGTCCGAGGTGCACGAAAAGACGCCGGGCGTGCACGCGCCGTTGTTGCCGGCAGACGACTCGGCCGCCTTGGTGGGCGCGGGTTTGGGCTTCTGGCAGTCGGCGGGCGCGGGCGCAGAGGGCGCAATCTGGCCGCTGTTGACACCGGGAGGCTTGGTATCGGCCGACTCGCCGGGCTTGCTGTTCTGGGGACCAGGCTTGCTGCCGCCCTCAGTCTTGGGAGCTGGAGCCGGCCACGAGCCCCCGGATGTTGATCTGCCGCAGCTGCCGGTTGGGGGCGCCGTCTTTTGGGACGTCATGTCGACATCCGGGCCGGGGTTCGGGAACATGACGTCGCTGCCCTCGGAAGTGCCGCAGCCCTTGCCGACGTTGGCGACAAACATGTCGGGACGGCCCTGCAGAGACTGGGTGCTGCCGCGCTTCTTCTTGCTGCCGCCCGCCATGTTGACGGACGCGCAGTTCATGTACATTTCGCGGTTGCCGACTTGGTTGAACCAGGTCCAGGCGAACAGCGCGGGCCCAGCGGGCGTGTCCGAGGGCACGGTAAACTCAAACTTGGACTCGCCTGAGCCTGGGCAGTTTCCGATCCACGAGTGAATGACCTTCCAGCTTTCGCCGCTGTCAAACGACAGGGAGGCCTGGCAGCTCCCCCCGTGGTGGTTCGCGCCGCCCGTGATGGTCAAGCTCTGCGGCTGTCCGGGCGCCCAGTCGGCAACCGTCTGCGCCTGGGGCGTCCCGAGCACGCTCAGGTGGCCCTTGCATGGAAAGTTGGCGCCGCTCGGGGCCATGGGCGCCGTCATGTCAAAGTCGGCATTGGTGCTGTACTTGTTGAACTTGGACCGCAGGGGTGGCGGGTCCTTCATCTCCATGTGGGCAACGGCAAAGCCCGCCGCGGACAGGACTGCAAGAGCACCGGTGGAGGTCCTCATCTTTTCTTTTTTTCTTTTTTTCTTTTTTTTGGGGGGGGGGTGAAGCAAGTGAAGCAAGTGAAGCAAGTGAAGAAAAGAACTCAACGATCAACGCGAGTTTCTGGTCGGCAAAGGAAAGACTACCAGTGAGTTGGTGAAACAAGGAATGAATGTGGTTGAGAAAAGAATAGAGAAGAAAAAGATGATGGGGTCGTGAGGTCGAGAGTCGGATGCCCTCGATTTTTATATCTCCCCTCGGCCTCTTCACCTCCTCGCGAGTCACTGTGCCATGTTCCACACCAGACGGCATTGTCCAGGGTTTGCTTCTCAGCAGGCCACCGATGAATCGCACAAGAGCACAGGTCGTGACCGCTCATGAATGACTGGCAAAGGGCGGCCGTGACGGAAAGGTGAGCGGTCCTTGGATCGTGGTCCGGTGCATCGCGTCCGTCGGTTGGCTGGCTGGCGTAAGCGCCCAGGAGACAATGGCTCCTCGTGCTCCTCGTGCTCCTCGTGCTCCTCGTACTCCTCGTGCCTGGCTTCTTGTGCAGATGCGTCGCAGGGTGGGCCGCGGTGAACCAACAGGCATTGGTGCCTGCCGGTGGGAACTCGAGCCATTGATTGACCAGCATCGGCCACGCCCCCCCATTCACATGCACGCACCACACGCGTTTGCCGCAGTCGACTGGCGCGCGGACCTGAAACACGCTCGTCAGCCAAGCCCGACAGTTTTTTCAGACTGTACCCGTCCTATTGACCAGCACACCAGCCATGCCGCTCAAGACACCTTGAATCGCATCTGCAAGGCGGTCATGCAATTCTTTCCAAAATGTCCCTCCGGGGGCCGCCTGCGCCGAGCTCCCGCCTACGGCCGTGCAGTACTTTGCGTCTTTCTTGCCAACTAGTCTGTTGGCAGCGTGCGGAGCCACTGCTAGCATGTCCAATGGGCGCCTGTTTTGTCGTCGGCAGCGGGCGACGGAGCCGGAAAGACGAGCCAATCTATGCTGTTCCGAGCCAGCATCGTGTTTTTCGTCACGTCTTTGAGCGTCTCTATCTGCTCGGCGTCTCTCGAGGGCCACAACGAGCTTGCTGGCGGTCAATTGTTGCACTAGAAAACCACGCTGATGAGTGCACGTGAAACCCCCTGTATGCTGCAACATCGATTAGCTACCATCCGGCCACGCAAGAAGGGAAGGCTGAGGCGACGGTGAAGTCAAGGAGACGAAAAATGGCATCGTTACCGGCATCAGACGGGGCACTATCCAGCTTGAAAAACGACGGTGAATGTCACCGGAAGAGTGTCGTGAGCACTCTTCCGGTGAACCTGATGCTCTAAAAACGCTCCCGCATTTCTGGGCGGCAAAGGTTGCCGATTCATCGAATGCCATTTCGTTGAATTCAAATGCATGGATTGACAGCAGCTGCTTGTGTCATTTGTTTCTGTCGTCACACGGCCGTGAATGGTCAAATCTTTTCCCACCCAAAATTGCATTGGCTCGTACAATAGGAAGGTGCGACCCTTAAGCGAGAACGCGCGCACACGGCAAAAACTTGGTGCCACGATTATCATTTTCAATGTCATGTTCTAAAAAAAAAAAAAAAAAAACCCGAATGCATCACCCGGGCATTGTTACGAAATGTTCTGATGGCAGGGTCGTGACAATACGAATGAATCATAACGCGCACACAATTCACAGGTGTTTGTGGTCAGGGGTAACGTTGTTCCTTGACCTGGCCACACGAATGCACGTCCCTCTGGTGACGTAACAAGAACTGTCTTCATATCTGCATCTTGTACAAACGGATTCCCTCGTCTCCCCGTTTCTGCAAAGTTCTTTCTCGTTTGCATCTCCACACAGGTTTAGTTGTCAGTCACGCGTCTCTACCTGGTCGATGATTTATTATTTATACTCCGTGGGATCCCAGAAAGGCCAGCAGTTTTGATTCAGGCTTCAGCAACCGCTTGCGGTTTTTACACCTACACTACGCCAAGGAATATTCTTTTTTACGAGTACTCTGCGATTTTAAAATTTCTTCCACAACTACTTGATCCTTTTTGTTATTATTATTATTGATATACACTAGGGAGCTAGGCTACTTTCTAGTACTTCCTCGTCTAATGAACATGGGAAAAACCATAAAGCAGGGAGGAAAACCTATATTCTGCGCTGTAGTTACCGCGCGGCCCTGATCCGGGGTCCGCTAGTTTTCAGCCATAGGTAAAGTTGCCCTACTTGCTCCCCCAGAGCCATAGTTGCCGCCGGATGTGTGGAATATGGTCGTGCTGTGTAGTGTCAGAATTGTTATACTGAGTCGGCCCCTAATCTGTTTATTAGTGTTACGGTATTATCCGTGACAACAGATGCCCATATATAGATGACGGATCCGTCGTACGGCTAGTGACAATCAACCAACTTACACCATGCATCTGAATATATAACTAGTGAACAGGTGCGTACTGATGTCCTTCTATGATAACGATAACGAATAGCTTGACGGTATTATCAACCGACTACGTGACGATCCCATCACGTAACACACAGCTAGGAAGAATCAACCAACTTACACCATGCATCTGACTACATAACTTGAGAATAGTTTACACAGTTTTCTTCAGACAGCATTCCCAGCTGGGGGAAATAGCACACGCCATGCAGAGAATCCTACGACCATAAGAGGGTTGTCGGGATATCCAACCATCAGACAACGAATGGCGAATCCGGAGCTTCTCTGCAGAAAGCGCCATGACCAAAGAAGGCGTCTATACGATGCCAACTAGGACGGAGTCAAGAACGGCAGTAGAATCACTATTCGCGCAAGCACAAGCTTTCCACCACATAGAGTATAAAGAGGATCCTGATGCTGGGGTAGACACTGACTATAATGAGGAGGATTCCGACGTCAAGATAACAGGAGAAACGCCCTGTCCCGAAGGAAAACCAATAACCAGACGCTTCCAAAAGCCAAGAGGAAGCAAAACCGTGGTCAGAGTTGTCACACTCTACGGAAAAGGATCTCCCACGGGAAGCGTGATACAGGACCCGCTCATAAACGCCAGGAAGGCCTTGGGTCGGCTGGCGGAATTAGACTTCTTAACGCTGATTCGTCGATTTGGCTGCGCAGACGAATGCTTCCACCATCAGCAGAAAGAGGCAGCTACGGGAGGAGATGCCGACGAACCGGATCAACTAGAATCGTTTGGGGCATGGCGACACCTGTTGAGTGGAAAAATGGATCACGTGGAAAGAGGGGTAGAAATACCAAATAAATTGGAGGGTCGAAGAAGAAATGAGCTTAGCAACAACAACCAACCTATTGACAATTTTTGAACCTCATCTAATGAGTCCACTTTCACACCGGGCAGGCGATGGTGTGTGGACTGCGACGGAAACCATCTTACAACATGCAAATATTTGACCCTATAACCAGTCAACAGGTGCGTACTGACGATGGTATATGATTACGTTGACGACTAGCGGTATGGTATTACTAACCGGGCGCTGAAAGGGTTCGACATCGAGCTAGTCCAACGAGTACCGGACGCGACCGAGAGTATGACTTCACCCAAGAGGAGGGCTGCACTGTTCCTAGCGTATCTCCGGGAGGGGACAGCATTGGCTCAGGCTGCAATTGACTTTACGCAACAGACAATTCCACATGGCAACAGATGCCTCAGATACTGGAACAGGCGG
>AFQZ01000494.1:0-35981 GCA_000222935.2 Aciculosporium take MAFF-241224
TATAACCATTTGGCCTGGACTAACAAAAGTCATTCATTTAAAGGATGTTTTTCGCTTTATTACTTGTTTGTTAATATCTGATTATTTGGGGCGTTTTATGCATTTTTTGGAGCGATTCCTCTTCTTCTTTAACAGAGAGAGAATTTGTAAGTGTCGGAATCGCTTATATGGATAATAGAAGGGATACGCCGCATTGACTAGGAATTGTAGGTTACACACAGAATGCATGTACCCTAATTAGCTAGATTATAGGTCATGTGACCTAGGGCCGTACCGTGGCTACAACACCACACCTCTGCATTATAGCCTGCTTCTTCCTCTCTTTTAGAAACATAGATGAATTAAATATTGAACCCCCCCCCCCCTACATTTGTGCTGCAGCATACTTGTAACCTGAGCGCTACTAACAACTATGTTTAAACCATTCTCCTTTTTAATGTTCTTCCTTATATTCTTAATCGTAATGTGGTTTGTTAATTATATTGGGAATCCCTTAATAATTATATTAAATATCTTCCTATTTACTTCTGCCTTAGGTCTAAAGGTAACTCTTACTTAGGCTGTGTTTTCCTTTTATTTCCTCCCTACTTTAGTAAATATAATAATTATGTCTTTACTTTGTAGTTAGTATACTACTATTATCTTCTTTATACTAATAGCACTATTTACTGCCTTTATAATCTCCCCTAGCAATCTGTTCCTAACTGCCTTGCTAATAGTATTTCCCTTTACTATTACTTCCTAGTAATAGCAGGCTAGTATTGCCATACCCTCTGTTTAGGCTAGAGAGATTATTATCTTCTGCCTTATAACTCTATAAGCTATAATAATTACTTAAGTCCCTTTAACTACTAATCTAGTCCTAGGAATAGCCTTTATTACCTCTTTAACCGCCTTCTTAACTATGGTTTTTACCTTACTATTAACTGCCTTTATAATTAAAGCCTATAAGCCTCTTATACTAGTTCTTATTTAAGCTATCTCTCTTCCTATATTTATAGTAATTTACATAATAGTTTTAATAAAAGCTTATACTTTTATTATTTTTACTTTTAAAATAACTTTTATTATTAATTTCTTTAGTAATTTTATTTTATTCTTTAGTTTTTCCTATACTACTATTACTTTAGAATTCTCTCCTTAAGGCTGTATTTTTTCTTAAGTAGCGCCTTATTCTTTATTAGTTACAAATCCACGCAAAAATTCATTAATTATTACACCCCTTATGCTACTTGCTCCCCTTATGTAATACGCTATTACTAGGGGGGGTAATTAATAATAAGAAATCTAATTCCGTGCTTCTTTTCCGTTTTAGGTGTAATACTGCGTCGTATCCGCGGTGTTTTCGTCCGAGACCTTTTAATACTAATGTTATAAGTAGTTTATATATAGTTAATAGTACTATCCCTACTACTATGTTCTCTCCTTATTACTTCCCTAAACAGCATAGCTAGGCTAAGTTACTACCTTATTATAAATTCTAACATCTTATTATGCCCCTAAGAGGTTTAGCTAAATCTGTCTTATAAGGGGTAGTGTTAGTTAAAGTCCCCTATAAACACACTCTAGCCCTTTACCTAGGTATTAATAAAGTATTATAAAGGCATTTACTACTTTCTTTTATAAGCCGGGGAATAAATATTATATACCTTTACTTTATATAGCTTAATACTATACTAATCCTCCTCCCTCCCTATAGTCTAAAGTTTTATCTTAACCTTTTTATATATATAAATTACTATTTTTCTGCTATATATTACTAATATATAATGCCCTTAGGATAGATTTAGCAGTATACTATTATAACCTCCTGGTTTCTAGATAGCTATTACCTTAAGGCTAATGCTATGCCTTAATACTAAATATACTAAATTACTTTTCTTCTATATATTCTAGTATATAACCTTAATTATATACTTTATTATATGCTTTAGAGCACCCTAGTTAGGCTAGCTCTGGTATTGTTTTGCCTTTTTATTAGTTGTAAAAAGGCTAGCATTATGCCTTTCTTTATTAGTCTTTATTATCCTAATTATAGCTTATAGGTTTATCTTACAGAAAGGCCTCTTAGTTATATGCTCCTTTCTCTTAGCTACCTTTTTATTAGTTCTTTAGTTTCTTCTTTATAATAACCCTTACCTGTAGTAGCTATTATAACCTCTAGCTAATAGCTGCAGAAGAATAGTAGCCTTATAGTATAAGCCTCCCTAGCCTACTGCTATCTATTATTACTTACTAAGCATAGCCGAGACTATACTAGATATGCCCCCATATAATTTAGGTATTTCTCCTATACCTTACCTGTTAATATTAAGTAAGTTCTCTTTTTCTTAAGGTATTTTCTAGTAGTATACTTACTATATCTTACTTCCTCTTTATAGTGCCTAATAATATACCTAATCTTATAATAGTTATAATATTGCTTTAGGTAAATTATCTTATTATATAGCTTAGTATTAAAAATCTCTGCTTAGTATATTATTCCCCTATAGCATAGGCGGTTTACTACCTTAGTACCCTTAATACTAACTATTAGTAGTACTCTTATTGCTATTCTCTTTAGCTTTTATACTATTATCTTTACTGTATTTAAACCATTTTCCTTTTTAATATTCTTTTTTATATTCTTAGTTATAATGTGGTTTATTAATTATATTAAAAATCCCTTAATAATTACACTAAACATCTTCCTATTTACTTTTATCTTAGGTTTAAAGGCAACTCTTACTTAGGCTGTGTTTTCCTTTTATTTCCTTTTTACTTTAGTAAATATAATAATTATATCTTTACTTTATAGTTAGTATACTACTACTGCCTTCTCTATACTAATAGTACTGTTTACTGCCTTTATAATCTCCCCTAGTAATTTATTCCTAACTACCTTACTAATAGTGTTTCCCTTTACTATTATTATTCATGTACGCTAGGTAGCTAGAGCCACTATCTAGTTCATCAACTAACTTCTTAATATAGGAAAAACCCTAAAATAGGGGAGAAAACCTATATTCTTCCATATAGCTCCTGCTAAGCCTTTAATATAAAGTCTTTATTATTTCCAACCATTAGTATAAGATATCTGCCAGTTCCCCGGAACTACAGACAATAACAGAAGTGTGATTGTGCTTTATATAAAAGGTTAGTATGTTAGTAAAAACCCCCTATAAGTACCTCCCCTCCTAGTCCGGCTCTTCCTTCTCTATTCTATTATTTCCGTTGCCTTTAGTCCTTGTCTTAGCCTTGTTATTATATATCTACTACGCCTTACTAAGCTCCTCTGCTAACCTGTACTACTGAAGTTGCTTAGTCAAAAGCACCTACTTTATAATATTTAGTGCTAGCTTCTTATTATTAAGCGCCACCCTAAGTTCCTGTGGATCTCTTATTACGGGCACCACTGGAATTAGTCTTAGATGGTTATATTCTAGGCATGACAGGATAAGGTGGTAGATATCCTCGTCTCCTCCCTAGTATTAGCATATTAGTAAAGTTACCTTAGGCACCTGTTTATTATAAAGGAAGGCATTTAGCCTTATTTTTTCTATTTAAAGCTAAACTAGGGCTGTAGATTTATGCTTAAGCAGGCTATTATAAAGCTTTGCTATCTTTTTTGTGCTCTTGAAGTTAGGTTCCTCGTCTACTGCTATTGCTTTTGCCCGTCCTCTTCTTACCTAAGCCTTATGCCTCTGCTATATCTACTATTTTTCCCACTCCCTCTTTAATTCCTGCCTGGCTGTAAGGCTGCTAGGGAGGGGGGGGGGGGCATTAGGAAACGCCTTATAGAGGTTACGTCGGCGGCCTCTTCCTTAATGTTATAGCTATAATACTATTAAATTGCATGCTTATTGTATCTTCTTGCCTATGCTACTGTCCTTAAGTCTTTAGTAGAATCGTCGCTTAATGTAATTAAGGTATAGATTTACTAGCAGCACTGCTGCTTTTATCTCTAAGAGTGTTACTAGCATCGCCTTATATACCCCTATAACCCGCCTTAAGCATTTATTCTGTTCCTTTATAAATACCTTTGCTACCCCCTGTGCTACCCCTTCTAACTCACTATAGGTGTAATATATCCTAGCTCCATATGCTATTATACTTCTTATCACCTGTATATAAAGGGATCTTGCATATTCTAGTTAGCATCCCTATGTAAACACAGCTAGCACTGTAAGGGCTAACTTCTGCTATACCAGCTTAGCATTTACCTTCTCTATATGTGTTAACTAACAAAGCTTCTAGTGGATCTAAACCCTTAGGAATCGCGCTAATTGCATCGGTTATATTGTTATACTTCTAAGTCAGATCGTCGTTATAATTACCTGCCTCTTCCTTATAAAGTATATTAACTTACTCTTCCCTAGGTTAAACCTTAGCCCGTACTCCTTTAACTACTCCTTACATATTCTCCAGGCTCTTTCTAGTTATACTTTAGTCTCCTTTACCGTTTTTTTATATACTATGATGTTTATATCATCTAAGAACCCTAACGTTAGTGTTAATTCTGCTGCTGCCAGCCTTCAATACAGTGGTATAATATATAACAGGAAGAGGATAGGAGACGCTAGCAACCCTTGCAGAACCCCTGCAGTAATTTGGATTTCCTTAGTAGTATGTCTATTAAATGCCAATTACGCTCTTCTTTCTAATATAAAACCCTTTGTCCATCTAGCCATTTACCCCAGCAGTCCTAACTCCCTTATAGTATATATTAATCGTTTATAGCTAATAGTATTAAACGCCCTAGTAATATTCAGCTGTAGTAATAATGCTATCCCCTAATAGTGCTATGCCGTTCTCACTACCTCTTTTAGCGTGCTTAGTACTACCTCTATTAACCTGCCAGCCCTGTTGCCTATCTATATGTCCGGCAGTATATGGCCTTCCTTTGCTATAGTAGTAATTCTCCTTATAATGGCTTTCTTAATTACTTTACCCATTGTGTTTAGCAATAATATCAGCCTCTACCCCCCTAGTCTGCCTAACTCCTTAGGGGTCTTCCTAGGTTTATATAGAACTACTACCTTTGCACGCTAGAAGGAGGCTGGATAGTGTCCTAAGCTGTAGTATGCATTTACAAGGCATATTAAACACAATATTAAGGCTACGCTGTATAGCTTAAGGAAACCCATTAGTAGCTCGTCCGGCCCTAGGGCTCTCTAGCTTACTATATTCTTCATAACTTCTCTAATTTCCTCCTTTATAAACACAGGAGCCACCTATTTATTATTATAGTATCTTATCCCTTCTTCTCCCTCTAGTCCTAAAGCCCTAGCTGCAGATAAAGGGAAGAACCTCTCTACAAATGCCCTTGCCTTACCCTTATATATAACCTCCACTATCTCCTCCCTGCCATCATTTCCTAGCCGAGTTAGTAGTAGAACTTATTATATCTCCAGAGGGAGTCCACTCCGTAGCCAGGCCTAATGCTCTAAGGTTCAGAGGCTCCCTTTAGACCTAAATAGCTTGCTAACAGCCTGTTACTAGCTGCTTCTCTTTTTCTCTAAGATAATACGGTCCTGTATTTTTATAGCTTCTGTTAAGGTCTGCTATGATTCCTGCGTCTGTTATTACTACCACCGCCTGCTAGCATGTCTTGCCTCTGCTGTTGCATCCTTAACCCTTTTATTCCACTATAGCTGTAGTTTGCTACGCTCTTAAGGTCGTTTAGGTGCCACTATATTAGCTATCTCTGTAAGCTAGTAAGTAAGCCATTGCACATAGTCGTCAACTTCCTGCCGGTTACCTAGCAGGAGCTCTAACCCCTCCTTTTTAAGCCTATTTAGCGCCTTTACTATAATTAGGTTCTTGTCCGCTGTCCTCTAACCCCGGATCGACCCTAGGCTGCCGCTAAATTCCTTGCTTATCCTAATGTTAATAAGTTAAGGCATATAGTTAGATCCAGCGATTTCTACTAGCCTAGTGAACTTAACACTAACATTATAAGTGGTCCACGCATAATTAATAGTGCTGTCCCTACTTCTATATTCTCTCCTTATTACTTCCCTAAACAGAGTAACTAGGCCGAGTTACTACCTTGTTATAAATTCCAACATCTTATTATGCCCCTGAGAGGTCCTGCCGAATCTATCCCACAGGGGGTGATGTTAGTTAAAGTCCCCTACAAATACACTTTAACCCTTTACCTGGGTGTTAGCAAAGTGTTATAAAGGCGTCTGCCACCCCCTTTCGTAAGCCGGGGAATATATGTTATATACCTTTACTCTACATAGCTTAATATTATACTAATCCTCCCCCCTTCCTATAGTCTAAAGCCCTGCCTTAACCTTCTAGTGTATATAAATCACTATTCTTCCACTATATATTGCTAATGTATAGTACCCCTAAGATAGATTTAGCAGTATACTATTATAGCCTCCTAGTTCCTAGATAGCTATCACCTTAGGGCTAACGTCATGCCCTAACGCCAGATATACTAGATTGCTTTTCTTCTATATATTCCAGTACATAACCTTAATTATGTACTTTATTATGTGCTTTGGAGCACCCTAGTTAGGCTGGCTCTGGTATTGTTCTGCTCTTTTGTCGGTTATAAGAAGGCTAGCATTATGCCTTTCTCTGCCGGTCTCTACTGTCCTAATCATAGTTTGTATATTTATCTTATAAAAAGGCCCCTTAATTATATGCTCCTTCCTCTTAGCTGCCTTTCTGTTAATCCCCTAGTCTCTTCTCTATAATAACCCTTACCTGTAGTAGCTGTTACAGCCTCTGACTAATGGTTGCAGAAGAACAGCGGCCTTATAGTGTAAGCCTCCCAGGCCTATTGCCACCTATTATTGCTCACTAAGCATAGCTAAGATCATGCTGGATATGCCCCTGCGCAATTTAGGCATCTCTCCTGTACCTTGCCTATTAATATTGGGCAAGTCCTCTCTCCCTTAGGGTGTTTTCTAGCAGCATACCTACTATATCTTGCTTCCTCCTTACAGTACCTGGCAATATATCTAATCTTATAGTAATTATAACATTACTTTAAGTAGACTATCTTATTGTATAGCTTAGCGTCGAAAATCTCTACTTAGTATACTATTCCCCTATAGCATAGGCAGTTTGCTGCCTTAGTGCCCTTAACGCTAACCACTAGTAGTGCCCTTATCGCTGTTCCCTTTAGCTTTTGCACTATTATCTTCGCCATGTTTAGACTATTCTCCTTTTTAATGTTTTTCCTTATATCCTTAATTATAACGTGGTTCGTTAATTATATTAGGAATCCCTTAATAATTACACTAAATATCTTCTTATTTACTTCCGCCGTAGGTCTAAAGGCAACTCTTACCCAGGCCGTGTTTTCCTTCTATTTCCTCCCTGCCTTAGTAAATATAATAACTATGTCTCCACTCTGCAGTCTATATACTGCTATTGCCTCCTCTACGCTAATAGCGCTATTTACTGCCTTTATAATCTCTCCTAGTAATTTATTCCTAACTGCCTTACTAATAGTATTTCCCTTTACTATTGCTTCCCAGTAATGGCAGGCCGGTATCGCCATACCCTCCGTTCGGGCTAAAGGTATTATTATATTCTGCCCTATAACTCCACAAGCTGTAATAGTTACCTAAGTCCCCTTAACTATTAATTTAGTCCTAGGGACAGCCTCTATCGCCTCCTTAACCACCTTTTTAACTGTGGTTTCTACTTTACTATTAACCGCTTTTATAATTAACGCCTATAGATCTCCTATACCAGTCTTTACTTAGGCTATCTCCCCTCCTATATCTATAGTAACTTATATAAAGGTCCTAATAAAAGCCTATACTTTTATTATTTCTACCTCTAGAATAACTTTTATTATTAACTCCTTTAGTAATTTTATTTTATTCTTTAGTTTTTCCTATACTACTATTACTCTAGGATTCTCTCCTTAATATTATATTTCTTTCTAAGTAGTACCTCATCCTTTATTAGTTACAGATCCACGCAAAAATTTATTAATTATTGCACCCCTTATGCTGCTTACTCCCCTTATATAATATGCTATTACTAGGGGGGGTATTTAACAATAAGGAATCCAATTCCGTGCTTCTTTTTCGTTTTAGGCGTGATACCGCGTCGTGTCCGCGGTGTTGGTCCTTTGTTATTGTCTCCTCTTACTACTTTTCCCTTTACTATTGCTTTCTAGTAATAGCAGGCCGGTATTGCCATACCCTCTGTTTAGGCTAAAGGGATTGTTATATTTTGCCCTATAGCTCTATAAGTTATAATAATTGCCTAAGTCCTCTTAACTACTAATCTAATCCTAGGAATAGCTTTTATTACCTTCTTAACTGCCTTTTTAACTATAGTTTCTACCTTACTATTAACTACCTTTATAATTAAAGCCTATAGGCCTTTTATACTAGTTTTTATTTAGGCTATTTCCCCTTTTATATTTATAGTAATTTATATAATAGTGTTATGGTCTAGCTAATGTGCGACTGCAGTATTAGTGACTATAAATGTAAATAATCTTCTTAAGGGAGAAGAGAAGGAAAAGATCTGCAATCCTTCCAGAACTCCTGCCTTTATAGCTTATCCCATCCACTCTTATATAGCCTAAGTAAAGAGGCCAGAGTAAGATAGACCTAAATACATATAGGGTCCGAATTATTAGCGTAAAGCTTAAGTTAAGAGGCCGACTTAGAGTATGTTAGTATGCACACCCAACTCATATCGCTTGTATAGCTTATAAAGCCTGGCTTCTATAATGTAGTCATTCTTCTGACTATAAAGATCCAAGCCTAAAGCTCGAATCTATCACATAGCCCCCTTCTTGCCGCCAAAACTCCGTAATAGCAACGAAATATAGGTCCCTCTCTCTATTGCATTCGTCCCTAAGCTCCCCTAAGGTACATGTAGACGCTAGTTTATTATGTAACCTACCTTTAACCAGTCGTCTTACTAACCGGATGTGGGTCACTAGCCCCCTGTATTTCCAATGTCTGCAACAACAATATAAACCCAGTCCCTAGATTCCCTTGCATTATCTTTTATTATCCCTTCTTTATTAACTGTCTCGCTCCTGTTAATTCTTTTGTTCGCGCCTGTTTCAGAGACTATAGTAATCCTTCCTTCCTGCTAATGTTTTCCTATATTCTCTTAATACTATACCCGTCCGCATGTAAGTTGAATTTCCCTAGTATAATTTATGATGTCTAGTTGCTAATAGTTCTAATATAAGAAGTATATCCGCTGCAGCAGGAGCTCCCCTGCTACCCCCCCTAAGCCGTATATATAGCGGTCTTATTATAATAGGCGATTCAGACGACGAGGATGCCGCTGGCGCTGTTAAATATAAGGCGTTCTGTATTTATTGCGTAAACGACCTTCGTGTCCGCGGGGAGGCTAAATACCTCCCTAACCTACGCGGCCATGCCTACTGCGCTTGTTAGGTAAGTCGCAGGAGTTATCTCTAGGAAAGAGAGCTCTTATCAGCAAACCCTAAGTTGCAGCAGACTATTAAAGACATGCGCTAACTAGCTAGCACTAGGTGCGTAATTAAAATCCCGGCTGTGCCCGCAGTGCCCGGGCATAGGGCCACCCGGGCGATTCTTACAGCCAAGTTTGTTCGCGCTGGGCGTTGTTTTGAGGACGCTCTCAGAACTACCCGTGCCGCCGCCCCTGCTGCTATTGCTACCATAAGCCTCCCCCCTGCTGTCTCCTCTAGTCCCCCTGTCATGCCTGTTGCCCCTGTGATAATAATAGATATGCTATAGGCCGCTAATCTGTCGGTCAAAATGCACTAACTATAAGGCACTCTTATAAAGAGCACTGCAGCCAGCAGACGCCTCCTAGAACATGCCAGGGCTCTTGCTAACTACCCCCCTCCCTTGCTTAAGCAGCCTGCCCTTAGGACCACTCCTCCCCGGCCCCCCTTTAGGAATAAGAGTTCTATTAAGACTCCCTACCCCTCTCGTTCCTTTAATCCTCCCTTAACCCCCCTTCCTCTCTCTAGAGATAGCTCTTATAGGGATATTAATAATACTATAACTAATGCTGTCTATAAGACTAAAGAGAAGGCGAATTACGCCTGAGCAGCATGGAAAGAAAAGCGAAAGCGCCTTCGTAAGGAGGCCAAAGAGCGGAAAAGGAGGTAACGGCTGTATGCTTTGTTTTTTTTTTTTTTTTTTTTTTTTTTTTTTTATATATAGGTTCGGAATTGGTCTATTTATGTAGAATTTTATAGATTAAATTTAGTTTGCCCTCCGTTTGGGACCATTATAGCTGTATATATCACCCTATTATGCTTTAAATCTCTCTAGTGCTGCTATCTCTAGGAAACTTTCTAGGGGCTCCTATGTTAGCTAGGTGTACCTAACCTATTTAACTAGTACATCCCGTCGGTTTCCACGACCTTGTGCATTTCTTACTGCTAATATTTCTTCTACTTCGTATTCTGCTAACTCCGGATTGTCTTTACTTAACAAGAGTGTTAGCCCTAGTCTGGAATCCGCTAGTAGTTGTAATAGCAGTGGGTTAGATATGACTCTCTCTATTAAGTCTATATAAAAGACAGGGTGTATGCCCCATAGGACGTTAAGTCAGACAGTAAGTAGTATTAGTGTGTTTAAAACCTGATATTTTGCCTTAACCTAATTAAGTTTCCGGCTAGGGCAATTAGTCTTAATATAGTGCAGATTCAACTATACAAAGTCTCCTGCCTGATATCGTTCTGCTGGCCGTCGGGAAGCATTTGCTGCATCCTATTATTATTGTTGTGTAAAGTTAATTGCTGCCTAGGCTAGTGTTGTTCCCTCTTAGAGATATTCTAGGAATAATGTAGCCCTCCCTTTAGGTGAAGTTAGACTTTTAGTTATGTCTAATACTCGTTAAATTAGCTTAATATTAAACCCCTTTAGCGCCTGGTTTGCGCTTAGCCTAGTTACTGTGGACGTTTGGTTATTAAGCACTATTTAACAAGCCGGGAGATAATTAGCCTAATTATGTTGTAAAAAGGCAATAACTACTCAGAGGACTGCCTGTATCTCTTAGTTTACTTGTTTTATACTGCCGTCCATCTAAGGGTAATGTAATATAAATAATAGCTATTTTATACCTACCTTCTTACAAAGTGTGGTCTAAAAACGGCTAAGCTAATCCGATCTGCAGTTAGAGATAATCTAATGGGGAAAACCATGGAATTGCCACCAGCAGTGTTTAAAGCGTTCTGCGCACGCCTTAGCTGCTATACTCGTTATTGCCTCTAACTGTATGTACTTAAAGAGGCAATTTGTAATAACCATTAAGTAGTGTGGTGACTCCTTGTTACGTGCAGGGAGATTAGTTATAAAATCCACTAATATCTGTAACTAGTAATGGTCTGCCACTGGTATAGGTTTCAAGAGCCCCTGTTAAAGTTGTTGACTCTTTCTCCCACTATAATAGTAGCAATTCCATACAAACTGTGCTATGTCTTTTAACATCCCATCCTAGTGATAGTCTCTCTATAATGCCTGGAAAGTGGTGTTCCTCCCTAGGTAACCTAACATAGGCAAGTTATAAACCCGTTATATAAGCAATATAGTAAGAGGCTTATATTAGGGAACCCAGAGCCGCCCCTAGAATTATAGCGCTCCTTAAGCATTTAATGTATAATCTGCTATCTGAGATTTAGTCCCTGTAGAGGCGGGAAATTTCCGCTTTACTATCCGAACTGCTCCTAATTTTATGCTGTATGAGCCATCCATAGTAATTCCCTGGTTCTATAAATCCTGAAGATGTTTATCCTAAAAGAGGTTAGAACCCTGTGGTAACGGCCCTGCTAAGTCTGTGCTAGCAACGTCTTAGGTGACTGTTTCATCCGGATTGTTATCATTTTAGTCGCTATTCTCCTCTAGTTCAGCCGTTATTCGCACTCCTACTGGGGATGTATTGCCTGTGTCTCGGCTTTAGACCGGACATATAATGCACCCTATAAGACGGCTCCCCTAACCTTAATCTTGCTCCCGTTAAGAGAGAGCATCCGGCCTACCTACCTGCGTACCTAGACAATATTAAAGGCAAAAATTAAAAAGGGATAACGTTTTAGCCCATCTTACTTGCCTTTCTAACATCTCTTAAGGGGCTGTAAAATACTCCAGATTTTTATAGTTAGTAAGGATTGTAAACGGTTGGGCCACACTTCGCAGTTCTGCCAACCATGCCTTAAAATAAGAAATAATACTATAGAGCTCCTTGTCGTAAATTATATAGTTCCGTTGCGCTGTTATAAGTCGTGCTAAGTAATATGCAACAGGCCGCCATACGCCCTTTAAATCGCTTTATAAAAGGCATCCACCTATTACTTTATTAGAAGAATCAGCTTCTACTTGCGTCTCTAGGTCGGGGTCCTATTGCATAAGAATTAGAGATAATATAAAAGCTGTCTTAAGCGCCTGGAATGCCTTCTTACGTTCAGGAGTCCAATGGAACCTAGCTGCCTTCTTAGTGAGGTCGGTAAGGGGCCCTGCCAGGTCCGAGAAATTATTGATAAATTCCTAATAAAAATTCGCAAAGCCTATTATTATTATTCATGTACGCTAGGTAGCTAGAGCCACTAACTAGTTCATCAACTAACTTCTTAATATAGGAAAAACCCTAAGATAGGGGAGAAAACCCATATTCTTCTATATAGCTCCCGCTAAGCCTCTGATATAGAGTCTTTATTGTTTCCAACCATTAGTATAAGATATCTGCCAGTTCCCCGGAACTGCAGATAATAACAGAAGTATGGTTGTGCTTTATATAAAAGGTTAGTATGTTAGTAAAAACCCCCTATAAGCACCTCCCCTTCTAGTCCGGCTTTTCCTCCTCTATCCTATTATTTCCATTGCCTCTAGTCCCTTTCTTAGCCTTGTTATTACATATCTGCCACGCCTTACTAAGCTCCTCTGCTAACCTATACTGCTAAAGTCGCCTAGTTAAAAGCACCTACTTTATAATATTTAGTGCTAGCTTCTTGTTGTTAAGCGCCGCCCTAAGTTCCTGCGGATTTCTTATTACAGGCACCGCTGGAATTGGTCTTAAATGGTTATATTCTAGGCATAACAGGATAAGGTGGTAGATATCCTTATCTCCTCCCCAGTATTAGCATATTAGTAAAGTTACCTTAGGCACCTGTCTGTTATAGAGGAAGGCATTCAGCCCTATTTTTTCCGTTTAAAGCTAAACTAGGGCTGTAGATTTATACTTAAGCAGGCTATTATAGAGCTTTGCTATCTTTTTTGTGCTCTTAAAGTTAGGTTCCTTGTCTGCTGCTGTTGCTTTTGCCTGTCCTCTTCTCACCTAAGCCTTATGCCTCTGCTAAATCCACCGTTTTTCCCACTCCCTCTCTAATTCCTGTCTGGCTATAAGGCTGCCAGGGAGGGGGGGGGGGGCATTAGGAAACGCCTTATAGCGATTACGTTGGCGGCCTCTTCCTTAGCATTATAGCTGTGATGCTATTAAATTACAGGCCTACTGTATCTTCTTGCCTATGCTACTATCCTTAAGTCTTTAGTGGAATCGTCATTTAATGTAATTAAGATACAGATCTACTAGCAGCACTACTGCTTCTATCTCTAAGAGTGCTACTAGCATTGCCTTATATGCCCCTGTAACCCTCCTTAAGCATTTATTCTGTTCCCTTATAAATGCCTTTACTACCCCCTGTGCTACCCCTTCTGGCTTGCTGTAGGTGTGGTATATCCCAGCTCTATAGGCTATTATGCTTTATATTACCTGTGTATAAAGGGATCTTGCACACTTTAGTTAGCATCCCTATATAAATACAGCTAGCACTGTAAGCGCTAATTTCTGCTGTAACAATTTAGCATTTACCTTCTCTATATAGGTTAACTAATAAAGCTTCCGGTGAATCCAAACCCCTAGGAATCGCGCTGATTGTGTCGGTTATATTATTGCTCTTTTAAGTTAGATCGTTGTTATAATTGCCTGCCTCTTCCTTATAAAGTGCATTAGCTTGCTCTTTTCTAGGTTAAACCTTAGCCTATACTCCTTTAACTACTTCTTACATATTCTCCAGGCTCTTTTTAGTTATACTTTTGTCTCCTCTGCTGTTTTTCTATATGCTATAATATTTATATCATCTAAAAACCCTAACGTTAATGTTAATTCCGCCACTGCTAGTCTTTAATATAGTGGCGTAATATAAAGCAGGAAAAGGATAGGAGACGCCGGCAACCCTTGTAGAACCCCTATAGTGACTTGGATTTCCTTAGTAATACGTCTATTAAATGCCAATTATACTCTCCTTTCTAACGTAAAGCCCTGTGCCCATCTAGCTATCTACCCTGGCAGTCCTAACTCCTTTATAGTGCGGATTAATCGTTCATAGCTAATAGTGTTAAATGCCCTAGTAATATTTAGCTGTAGTAATAATGCTATTCCCTAGTAATGCCACGCTGTTCTTACAACCTCTTTTAGCATACTTAGTGCTATTTCTATTAATCTGCCAGCCCTGTTGCTTATTTGTATATCCGGTAGTATATGGCCTTCCTCTGCTGCAATAGTGATCCTCCTTGTAATAGCTCCCTTAATCACTTTGCCTATCATGTTTAATAGTAATATCGGCCTCTACCCCCCCGGTCTGCCTAACTCCTTAGGGGACTTCCCAGGTTTATGTAGAACTACTACCTTTACTTATCAGAAGAAGGCCGGATAATATCCCAAGCCATAGCAAGCATTTATAAGGCGTGTTAAACACAATATTAGGGCCGCTCTATATAGCTTAAGGAAACCCGTTGGCAGCTCGTCCGGTCCTAGGGCTTTCTAACTTGCCGTATTCTTCATAACCTCTTTAATTTCCTCCTCTATAAACACAGGAACTGCCTAATCATTATTATAGTATCTTATCCCCTCCTCTGCCTCTAGACCTAAAGCCCTAGCCATAAATAAAGGGAAGAACCTCTCTGCAAATGCCCTTGCCTTACCCTTATATATAACCTCCACTATCTCCTCCCTGCCGTTGTCTCCTAGCCAGGTTAGTGGTAAGACCTATTGCCTTTTAAGAGGAAGTCCACTCTATAGCTAGGCCTAACGCTCTAGAGTCTAAAGACTCCCTTTAGACCTAGATAACTCACTAACTGCCTGTTGCTAGCTACTTCTCTTCTCCTCTAAGATAATATAATCCTGTTTTTTTATAGCTTCTATTAAGGCCTGCCATGCTTCCTATGTCCGTTATTACTACCACTGCCTATTAGCATATCTTGCCTCTGCTATTACATCCCTTACCCTTTTATTCCACTAAGGCTATGGTTTACTATGCCCTTAAGGTTGCTTAGGTGCTACTGTATTAGCTATCTCCATAAGCTATTAGGTAAGCCACTACACATAGTTATCGATTTCTTGCCAGTTGCACAGCAAAAGCTCTAACCCCTTCTTTCCAAGCCTGTTTAAAGCCTCTGCTATAATAAGGTTCTTATCCGCTGTCCTCTAACCCCGGACCAACCCTGGGCTATTACTTAATTTCTTATTTGTCCTAATGCTAATAAGCTAGGGCATATGGTCGGATCCGGCGATTTCCACTAGCCTGATGAATTTAACACTAACGTCGTAGGTAGTCCACGCATGGTCAATAGTGCTATCCCTGCTGCCATGTTCTCTCCTTATTACTTCCCTAAACGGCATAGCTAGGCCGAGTTACTACCTCGTTATAAATTCCAACATCTTATTATGCCCTAGAGATATTCAGCTAAATCTGTCCCACAAGGGGTGATGTTAGTTAAAGTCCCCCACGAACACACTCCGGCCCTTTGCCTAGGTATTAGCAAAGTGTTATAAAGGCGTCTGCCACTCCCTTTTATAAGCCGGGGAATAGATATTATATATCTCTACTCTATATAGCTTAACACTACACTAATCCTCCCCCCTCCCTATAGTCTAAAGTCCTGTCTTAACCTTCTGGTGTATATAAATTGCTGTTCTTCCGCTGTATATTGCTAATGTATAGTATCCCTAAGATAGGTTTAGCAGTATACTATTATAGCCTCCTAGTTCCTGGATGGCTATCACCTTAGGGCTGACGTCATGCCCTAACGCCAGATATACTAGATTGCTTTTCTTCCGTATATTCTAGTACATAACCTTAATTATGTACTTTATTGTGTGCTTTAGAGCACCCTGGTTAGGCTGGCTCTGGTATTGTTTAGCCCTCTAGTTAGCTGTAAAAAGGCCAGCATTATGCCTTCCTCTGCCAGTCTCTGTCGTCCTAATCTTAGCTTGTAGGTTTGTCTTATAAAAGGGCCCCTTAGTTATATGCTCCTTCCTCTTAGCTGCCTTTCTATTAGTCCCCTGGTTTCTTCTCCCTAATAACCCTTGCCTGTAGTAGCCGTTGCGACCTCTAACCAATAGTTGTAGAAGAACAGCAGCCTTATAGCATAAGCCTCCCTGGCCTGCTGCCATTTCTTATTACTTACTAAGCACAGTTAAGACCATACTGGATGTGCCCCTATATAATTTAGGCATCTCTCCTGTACCTCGCCTATTAACATTAGGCAAGTCCTCTCTCCCTTAAGGTGTTTTCCGGCAGCACACCTGCCATATCTTGCTTTCTCCTTATAGTATCTAGTAATATATCTAATCTTATAGTAGTTATAACATTGCTTTAGGTGGATCATCTCGTTATATAGCTTAGCGTCAAAAATCTCTGCTTAGTATACTATTCCCCTATGGCATAGTCAGTTCGCTGCCTTGGTGCCCTTAACACTAACCACTAATAGTGCCCTTATCGCTGTTCCTCTTGGCTTTTATACCGTTATCTTTGCCATATTTAATCCATTCTCCTTTTTAATGTTCTTCCTTATATTCTTAATTGCAATATGGTTTATTAATCGTGTTAGGAATTCCTTAATAATCACACTAAACATCTTCCTGTTTACTTCTGCCTTAGGTCTAAAGGCAACTCCTACCCAGGCCGTGTTTTCCTTCTATTTCCTCCCTGCTTCTATAAACATAATAACTATATCTCTACTCTATAATTAGCGTGCTACTACTGCCTCCTCTATGCTAATAGCGCTATTTACTGCCTTTATAATCTCTCCTGGCAATCTGTTCCTAACTGCCTTACTAATAGTGCTTTCCTTTACTAGTGCTTCCTAGTAATGGCAGGCCAGTATTGCCATACCCTCTGTTCGGGCTAAAGGTATTATTATATTCTGCCCCATAACTCCGCGAGCTGTAATATTTGCCTAAGTCCCCCTAACCACTAATCTAGTCCTATAAACAGCCTTTATTGCCTTCTTAACTGCCTTCTTAACCGTGGTTTTTACTCTACTACTAACCGCTTTCATAATTAAGGCCTGTAGGCCTCCTGTGTCCGTTCTTACTTAGGCTATCTCCCCTCCTGTATCTATAGCAATTTATGTAAAAGTTCTAATAGAAGCCTACACTTCTGTTATTTCTACCTCTGGGATAACTTTTGTTATTAATTCCTTTAGTGATTTTATTTTATTCTTTAGTTTTTCCTATACTACTATTACTCTAGGATTCTCTCCTTAATATTATATTTCTTCCTAGGTAGTGCCTTGTCCTTTGTCGGTTACAGATCCACATAAAAATTCATTAATTATCGCACCCCTTACGCCGCTTACTCCCCTTACGTAATGCGCTATCGCTAGGGGGGGTAATTAATAATAAGGAATCCGATTCTGTGCTTCTTTTTCCTTTTAGGCGTAATACCGCGTCGTATCCGCGGTGTTCCGTAATCTCTGGTAGAGAAGACCGTTAGCTTTAGTCTTATTCGCAAAGCCTAGGAAACTCCTTACTCTGCGTACTGATTGGGGTGACTCCCAGTCCCAAATAGCCGTAATCTTCTCTGGGTTAGGACGGACAGCTTTCCCTGCTTCTATAATAAATCCTAAGTATTTTACCTCCTGGACCATAAACGCACACTTATTAATGTCCAAGTACAGCCCGGCTTGTTCTAACCAGCATAGAACTTCTCGTACTTTTTCCATATAGTCCTCCTTTAATCCTCTGGAATAAATAAGGACATCATCTAGGTAAGCCGTTATATAATCTCCTAATATATCCCCTAATACATTATTAATATAACGCTGAAAAGTAGCGGGCACCCTGGCTAAACTAAATAGGCAAACCAGCCACTTAAATAATCCAAACCTGGTCCAAAACGCAGTTAGGCCTTTATCCCCCTGTGCAACCTGTAGTTTATAAAAAGCTACGCGGACATCCAGTTTAGTAAAATATCTTGCCCTAGCCAGGGAGTAAAGCATTTCCTTAATTAAGGGGAGAGGATATCTATCCTAGACTGTGACTTTGTTTAGTGCTCGATAGTTAACATAGAACCGCTAACCCCCCCTAGCTTTCTTAACTAACAGAACTAAAGCTCTAGCTAAGGAAGAGCTAGCCCGGATCTAACCTTTATCCTAAAGGTCCACGATTTATTTCCGAATTTCTAAAAGCTATTTCTAAGGCATATTATACAAAGGGGCCTAAGGGAGCTCTGGCTCTGTCCTATTAGGGTTTTTCTGCAGCTAAATGTGATGGTCTGCAGTCCCCCGGTGTAGTGGCAATGCATTTGCCTTTTCTTTATTAAATAAGGCTAGGAAATCCTAGAGCTCCTTAGGTAAGCGGTCCATTAGGGCCTAAGTAGGATTTGCTATGGGTGTAACTGTTAGTATAGAGGTTATATCCTATAAGCTAGTAGCTAAGAACTATATATCCGTTTATTTCTTTATTACTACTTATTATGCTATTTCCCTATAAACAGAGCCTAATATTTCTATTGTTAGATTATTAGTTTTCCTTATAGTTATTGCCTGAACCTGAAGATTTCTTAAAGAACGGACTATAAGAGATTCCTATGCAGTGTGAATTTTAATATTATATTGTTTTAACTAAGGGGTCCCTAAGATATATAAACAGGTGAGTCCTGGTATTATATATACAGAAACTGGGAAACTCCATTCATCTACATTAGCTATAAATCAGGTAAACCTGGATATCTTTGTAGGACCCTAATGGAAACCCTCTTAGCCCTATTTCTTAATAGACACGGCTGTTTGTATTTGTCATGGTTAGGCTAAATTAATTATAGGAAATCCTATGTGTTATACAAAGGATTCGCTTATAGCAGCATAACTATTACAACCATTATCCACTTGTGCATTAGTAAAGGCTTCCTTGTTAAACAAAACTAGTATTAAAAAGGGAGTTAAGTTTATATTTTTCTCTATCTGTTTATAGGCACCTTTGCCTACAGGTGGTATTTAGTAAGACAGCTTTCTGCCTTTTTCTTCCCCTTTACTAAGCCTTAAGCTTAAGGGCTGTCTTTTTCCGATTCCTCTTCCACTTTAGATTCTGCTTAGGCGCTTGTTGTTTCTACAATATAAATATTAGAATCCGGACGACGCGCTGGAAGGAGGCAGCAAGCCTTTGCCCGGTGGCCAGTAGTACTGCAATACAGATATTAGTTATTATCTCTGCAAGCCTGTATTGTTTCCACTAATACCCACTTAGCATGCATTTTGCCTGTGTTTTGGTTCCCTATGGAAGACATAACATTTACTCCTGTTATCTATATATCCCTATTCTTTTTACAAGACGCACCTAAAGGGAATCTAGTTTGTCCTTTATATTTAGTTTTTAATTATTCTTTTAGGTTATAAGACTTAATATTAAGGGCAATACCCTAAAGTCTAGCCACTGCCTGTTTGTAATTAGTACGGGGGATATCCTGCCCTACATAGCAATTGCGCATTTTTTTGTTCAAAGCTATGCATAGTTTTAATAATTTAATAGAATCTGCCTATTTGCATCCTCTAGTAAGGACTAATTTTTATTTAAAACGGACAAAAAAATCATTAAATTTTTTGCCTAGGCGTTGTTCCACTTAATTAAGTTCTGTAATAGCGCATTCCTATTAATAAGGGTCTATAAATAGGGAGTTAAGATATCCTAAAAAATTATCTAAGGAGTAATTAAGGGCTTTTCTAGCTTTAAAAAAAAGAGCAACCCAGGCCCTAACCTTAGCCGACAGACATTAGTATATAAAACACCATTTATCCTAAGCGCTTCTAATAAAATCGCTATTAGCTTGCAGTTTATAAGCTAAGAGGCTGCGCTATGCCTAGTATTCAATTCGATTCCCGTTATATAGGTCACCCATATTAAGGGGTTTCCTCTTGGGTTTTTTCTCTATTAGAGGGTCTTCCTGTTGTCCGCCCGCGCCTAAGGCGCCTACACCCCAGGTAAAGGGTGTGGCCGAAGCGGTTGCAATCCTAAGCTACTTAGATAGTATTATAATTTAGTTAGCAGTGTCCTGGTTTGTCTGCTTATACAAGGCTACAATATGTTGAAGCCTTAATAATTCCTGTATAGCGTCTATCCCTGCTAAATCGCCTACTACATTAGACTACATTATGCCCTATTATGTTTTATTTATATTAAATATTACCTCCCTGTGAGACCTGTAAAGGTTTTAAAAATAAAGATAAAAGGAAGAAGATTATATATTATAATTTAGCTAATATGCAACTGCAGTATTAGTAACTATAAATATAAATAATCTTCTTAAGGGAGAAGAAAAGGAAAAGATCTACAATCCTTCCAGAACTCCTGCCTTTATAGCTTATCCCATTCACTCTCATATAGCCTAAGTAAAGAGGCCAGAGTAAGATAGACCTAAATACATATAGGGTCTGAATTATTAGCGTAAAGCTTAAGTTGAGAGGCCGACTTAGAGTATGTTAGTATGTGCACCCAACTCATATCGCTTGTATAGCTCGTAAAGCCTGGCTTTTGTGATGTGGTCATTCTTCCGACTGTAAAGATCCGAGCCTAAAGCTCGAATCCATCACAAATAGTTTTAATAAAAGCTTATACTTTTATTATTTTTACTTTTAAAATAACTTTTATTATTAATTCCTTTAGTAATTTTATTTTATTCTTTAGTTTTTTCTATACTATTATTACTTTAGAATTCTCTTTTTAATATTATATTTCTTTTTAAGTAATGCCTTATTCTTTATTAGTTATAGATCTATATAAAAATTTATTAATTATTATGCCCCTTATACTGCTTACTTTCCTTATATAATGCGCTATTACTAGGGAGGGTAATTAATAATAAGGAATTTAATTCTATGCTTCTTTTCTGTTTTAGGCATAATACCGCGTCGTATCCGCGGTGTTTTGTCAATCTTAAGAAGTTACGACTAAAGCTTCTTAGAGAACTCGCTATAATACTATACTTTTATATTATCCCCCTTTTTACCCCCTTTAGATAATTATAATAAGAATAGAAATCAAACCTTTGTTACCCCCCCTGCATTATTGCTATAGTATATCGTACCCTGTGAAACCATCAGAAAAGAAAAAGGTTATTTTAAAGATGAAAAGAAGGGAAAGAAAAGGGTTATTTTAAAGATAAAAAGAAGGAAAAGAAAAAGGTTATTTTAAAGATAAAAAGAAGGCAAAGAAAAGGGTTATTTTAAAGATAAAAAGAAGGAAAAGAAAAGGGTTATTTTAAAGATAAAAAGAAGGAAAAGAAAAAGGTTATTTTAAAGATGGAAAAGAAGGAAAAGAAAAAGGTTGTTTTAAAGATGGAAAAGAAGGAAAAGAAAAAGGTTATTTCAAAGATGAAAAAAAGAAAAAAAGAAAAAAATACGAGAGAAAAATACGAGGGGTGGAGAACAAGTATGCTTTTCATCTAGAGCATTATTTGCCTCGTTGTATGCCTTCTATCTCGTTCTAAAACGTCTACACCGTAGGACAGAGTATGACAGAGCAAGACAACCAACTGCCCTTGTAGCAATGATGCAGACCACGAGACCCAACTTGTTTCCCCTCCAAGCCCATTCACCCACCACGGGACTATCACTCGGCAGACATGTTTTCCCAACACGGGCGCATCCCCATCGCCCTACACGACAATGTACAAGGCCATCCCCGTTCTTACACGGCAGCAACCACACGGTTTCTCTCTCGCACACAGAAAATGAAAAAAAAAAAAATCACCGTACGCCGACACCCCCCAGCAGCCCCCGGCCCTGGATCCGCTCCCCGGCAACGGTAAACGACGTCACCTCGCTGCCGACCTCGCACGGGTCAGCCCCGTACTCGACCATTTCCAAGCCCGCGGGCCGCTCCAGCAGCAGGGCCTTCATGCCCATCTGTGCCTGGCACCGATAGCTCCCAAACTTGTACTCGACCACGGCGCGGTCCTTGTGCGTGATCAACGTGGCCACGTCATCCAGCTGGAACTGGAAGCGAGCCTCAAAATACGCCGTCAGACTCGTCTCGTTGACGAAGACGCTCTGTCCCGTGATGATGAGCACGCGTGATTCGCCGTTTTCCATGCTGTTCTTGGCGTACTTGATTCGGTTGAGCGCGATCTTGACGCGGTGGCCCCGCACCACCATTGGTTTCACGAGCGTGCAGTAGGCCAGCAGTTTCTGGGCGCCTTCGGGCGTGAAAAAGACGAGCTTGGCGGCAGACGTGGCGTGGGCGTGCCCGTCGGGATAGTTGATGTAGGTGGCGTAGATGCGGCCCATGTTGCGGATGTAGGAGAGGAGTTCTCGCTCGCGGATATCAGGCGGCAGGTTTGTGAGCCAGAGGGCGCAGTTTTGGTCGGGGGGGAGGTGCTCCATGCTGGCGTTGTTTTCCGTGTGCATGCCGTGGTAGCGGGGGGAGAATTTGAGAGAGGAGAGAGCGTAGGGGCTTTGCTGGGAAAGGGGAGTCAAATCCCTGCCAGTGCGGTCAGGGCGCGTGATGGAAAGCATGGGGATGAATCGTGGTTCGGTGGGCGGGTGGGTGGCGTGGCGACGAAGCGTCTTGTCATTGCTGCTGTTGGTATTGATGTCGCTGTACAGCTGGGGCGGATTCGTGACTTTTTGAAGATGGAGGCCGTTTTGAAAGTCGGTCAGGGGATTCAAAGGAACGAGACCCGGAGGGATGAGACGGGGTGCGCCACCGACGGGGATGGATTTCGGACGAACAATGACAGGAGGGGGCATAGACGCGGGGAGGGTGAGATCGTTTAGAGAGCGCTGCCGAGAGGGACTCGTCAAGGGAGCTGGTGGCAGTTGAAAGTGAGCATGGGCCGGCTGGGCCTGTATTGCGGTGTTGGAGTAAGAGCATGTCGTTGGCCGCGGTTCAATCGAATTCGAGGATGAAACGGTCCAATCCCCCGTCCTCCGAGAGCAAAGGTCGCGAAAGCGATGTGTTTGGGGCAGTGCCGCCCGATTGGAGGAGCTTGTTTGGCAAAGGTGGTTTGGGACTGAGGCATACAGCTTTGTATTGTTCACATTTCGAGATGGAAAGTCGTCCGGATGGTGAGCAAACGGTAGCATTGCCCCCTCGGAAGAGGCTGTTTGATCAACTTGATTCGTGTTTGAAGCCAGGAGATTGACACGGTTCGTGCCGTCGGATGGTAGGTCGCCAGGATGAGAGAGCAAGTCGTCATTGTTGGGCGCTACAGAACGTGACATGAAATTGAGGGCTTCCGAAACGGGGGGATATGATGCCAAGGCCGTGGCCGAGTCTGAGGTGATGGCCGGAGCTGGTGCTGGCGCCGAGATTGGCGCCAGAATCGAAGCCAGAGGCTTTTTTTGCTGCGAAGAAGCGACAGGGGAGGACGATGGCAGGCCAGCGCGCACATGATGCCAGTTGAAGAGACTTGCAAGATTCGGATTCGCTTCCAACCCAGCTGGAGCATCTACATTGGTAAGCCAGTCTCCCCCCGCAGATGCCGATCCCGACGCGGAGCGATGCTCTGAAGCATATCGCACACGTGCTGTACAAGATTGAACATTGGGGGTTAGAAGGAACATTGAACACGAAGAAGATTCAAGAAGAAGATTCAAGAAGAAGATCAAAGAAGAGGAAACATGATACAATGCGTGGAACAAGGCGAATCCGCCACGAGAAAGAAAGGGCAAAGGGCAGCAATCCTCACCACTTGAAGTAGTCTCCACGCGAATGTTGCCGTCCATCAGAGCGTCGTATCCCATAATTTCCCTGTCATTCCAGAGACAGCAAATTCAAAGACGCAGTTTCGAATAATGGGTCATGTGGTAGAGATGTTGACGAGGCATTTGGAGGTGGCAAGAGACTCGCAGGAAACAAGGTAGAAACCGCGCAGAAAAAAAAAGAGTGGTGGCACGGCAAACCAAACACATTATGCTGTGGAAACGAAAAAAAAAACGCGTGGTTGCGCGTTGTGGAAAAGAAAAAAAAAAAAAAAAAAAAAAACCGAAAGCGTGGCTCTCTGGGATGTAAAAGTGAATCTAACCATGGTGGGCTCTCGAATGGGTGAGCGAGGAGGCGGACAGATGCACTGGCCCGGCCAGCAGATGAAAGGTGAAGGGCTGCGTGAATGTGAGGCACACGTGATGGGTGAAGCGAACGCAGCAGTCCCATCAACACCTGTCAGGGTTTGTCGACAGTCCAAGATGCCCGGGACTGGTGTTGAGAAGGGTGACGACGCTGGTTGCGGCCGTGCAGACGTGGACGAGGACGGATCACGTGTTGAACGTCAAACTGGCTAGCCGGCTACGGTCTTGGACAAGTAGGCCAGGGCAACTACCTACGTCGTACCTGCCGTTGCAGATGGGCAGTGGCGCCTTGTTCATGTTTCCCGTTATATCCGGTCAACAAAGGCCAGGCAGATGACGGGTTCGTACCTCGACATGTACATATCCCATGTACAGGATGGCCATGTACAGGATGGCCATGTACAGGATGGCCATGTACAGTACGGCCATGTACAGTACGGCCATGTACAGTACGGCCATGTACAGGACGGCCATGTACAGGACGGCCATGTACAGGACGGCCATGTACAGGACGGCCATGTACAGTACGGCCATGTACAGTACGGCCATGTCCAGATTCGAGACTGGACTCAGCGCCATTGGGCCAACGGGGACGGTCATGGCGCTGAGACACCGAACAAAGACTTTTGATTTTTAGACACGTCCAGTCCTGACAACCAGCTGGTCCGGGCCGTTGCAAACAAGGACGTGCCATGGCGCCGTTTGACGCTGAGCCACCTGCCCTAGTTTTTTTTTTTTTTTTTTTTTCCCTTCCCAGGACGTGTACGCCACATGCAAGTGACGTTGGCTTGTAGCCAGTATGGTATGGGTATGGGTAATGGGTATGGGTATGGGTATGGTTATGGGTATAGGTTTGGGTTTGCCTTGTCAGTCGTCAACTATGCCGGGCGTGCGGCAAATCTCCAGCCCGGCCCAGCCCAGAACGGGTGCAAGTTTAGCTCCTCAGTTGTGGCAAAAGGGCTACTTGATTGTCAAGAAGCTAAAATGATTGGTCTCTGAAGATGTTGACGGCAGAATATTCTGCATGGAACGGATTTCTAGTATGCAGACCTTGTCGTGCTTCCCGTCTGCCTTTGTCAGGGAACCCATGACCCATCCAGCTAAGCGATTCTAGGCTAGACGCCCACAAGGTGTGGAGTGACAATGTCGCCCAAAGGCAAGAACAACGGACGAAACCCCGCCTTGATCCAACTCTCTGGCCCTTTTTACCCTCCAGAATTGAGTCTCCGGCTCAACTGAGCTTTTCAATACCTGCAGCGCCAGACTCTACTTTGTGTAGAGAAGCACAAGACGCGCGTCACCAACACCGCCAACGCCAGAATAGGAACCCAAGATGAAGCGCCCCGGTCCGGCCTGAGCGTCATCGGTCCATCTCCTCGATCGAGACGCCATGGTATCCGTCGTCAAGGTCCAGCTCGGCTGCGTTGATGGGAACAAGAATGCAGGGAAGAAGAACGAAAAAAAAGAGAAAAAAATAGAAAAAAAGAAACAGACGTGGAGAGAAAACACATTTGAAAAGCAAATATAGAGGTAAAAAGCTTCGCACATGCTCTCTGAAACCTTGTCTCCCTTTTCAGGTCCCCCCCCACCTTTCAGTTCTTCCTAACTTGTCTTGGTTCTTCAGGCCAATTCTCGATGTGTACAAGTGCATGTTTGTTTACGTACGGTCGCGGTTGTGCTTCCACGAGCCAGGCAGGCTACCTCAGCACATGGGTCTTTTTATGGCGTCTGGAACCTCTCTTTTGACACGACATGTGTTCTGTTCAAACATCCACGACGGGGCATCTGGCCGCCTTTTGGCCACGTTTTCCAACGTCATATAGCTGAATGGACTAGAAAACCCACCTACGACGACGAGCCATGTGGAACCATGAATCTGAGCAGAAAAGCTTTCTCAACTTGCCCCGCCAGCGCCTCATAAGGCATGATGCTGGTCGTGGCCGGCCTATTCTTGTCCCTTTTGGGTTGATTTGGTACTGTCGAGCTGTCCGTTTTCCTTTACAGTTTGCCTAGCCAGAGGAGCTCGCTGATTATCCTTGGATCTGGTGAGAAATATAAACTGGTGTTTCTCTTGTCCTCACCCCTGTTCGTCTCGTTGACTTTTCTCTGCGTCTTTGAAAAAAAAAAAAGAACTTGAGCCGGCGTCATATTCGTGTACATATAATCGTTGTTTGTTCTTTTTTATTTTATTTTATTTTATTTTTTTGTACTTTCTATTTTCTTTTTGTCATGCTCGATCAAATGCAGCAGCTGCCTTTGCTGGCCAACCATCTATGCGTGTCGCCATGTAACCATGAGTCTTCCAAAAGACCTTTGGCCATGGAAACGGGAGCAGAGCCGAGGCGCTGGCACAGAAAACGCTATACAAAGACCAAGTTTGGGTGCAAAACCTGCAAGTGCGTCATCTCATCGACACAGAAACTCGCCCCCTCTTCTCGACTCATGCAAAAGTGACAAACTCCCTCGGTTGCATAAAGGGGTTTTTTGGTCAACCATACACGACTTCAAACCCAAAACGTCAGACTTACCTCCTGCTGCCTCATTACAACTTCCAGAATCCGCAAAGTCCGCTGCGACGAGACCTGGCCGACCTGCCAGAACTGCGCGAAAACCGGCCGCCAATGCGATGGCGTTTCTCCCCAGGCCATCGGGAAGAGGTCCAACAGCGTCACCTTTGCGCCCCCCCTGACGGTTTCGCATTTCCAGCCAAAGCCCGCACGCGACCTTCACGGCCAGGATGCGCCGTCTGCGCAGTCTCTGCGCAACCGGCTTATACATTGCGTCGTGGGCGAACTAAGCCGACCTCTCTGGAAACCACTGATGGCACAGGCCGTCGTGCGAATGCCAGCCATGGAGGAGACCCTCCAGGCGTTTGGTGCTCTGTGCCGAGGATATACGCAGGCCAAGAGGGACCTGGTGGCGTGGGAGCCGCGAGAAGCGGATATAAAAGAGAGCGTGCGGGCTTCCATCTGCATGTATTACGGCATGAGCCAGTTGACATGGGGACACCGGGATGGTGCTGATGGGTTCTGCGGCTCGGTCAATATGGCTGCGCTATGCAACGCCATGTGCATCTGCTTCGAGCTGATTATGAACGACGCCGAGGCGGCGCTCCATCACCTGGACCGCGGCATGGAAATGCTGCGGCACGAGACGTTTCAAAGTAAGGGGGGGGGGGGCTCTTTTACCAACAGGGCTTACATGGCCTTTCTCCTTTGCCCTTTTCAAAAGGAAGAAGAAGAGAAGGAAAGAAGAAGAAGAATGGAAAGAAGAAGAAGAATGGAAAAAAGAAGAAGAATGGAAAAAAGAAGGAAAGGGGGAAAGGAGGAAGAAAGGAACAATGGACACGATTTATTTGGCATCTTCTGCTAACAAAGATTCTTCGTTTTAGTGGACGAAAACCTGGTATTGCTCTTCACGCGGCTGCATCTCAATGCCTCCAACTTCCCCGGCGTAACGCAATCCCCCGACCATGCGGCCCCCCTTGCACATGCCGAAAGGACATTCCACGAGCTAGACACGAATCTGACATGCACCATCAACAACCTGCTCATCCTGCTCCGGACAAGGGGCGGCCCCCATTGCCTCCAGAATCCGGGCGTCGTCCCTCTCGATTATCTCGTCGAAGCCAAGAAGCTAGAAGCGGAGCTGCACGAGTACCGCGCGCGGATTGCGCCCCCACAGACAGCGGCGTGCTGGACGCGTCATGTCGTATGCTCTCCGCTGGAAACGGCGTACCTGCGTATGAGGTTTTCCACGGGCATCCTCATCAGCACCATTACTCTATGGGCCGAGGAGTGCATCTTTGATACGCTCCTCGATGAATTCTCTGCCATTCTAGATTCCTCGGCCTATTTGCTCCGGGAACGAGAGCAAGGCCCTGGCCCCGACCTCTTGGCGGTCGGCACGACGCCGGAGGACATGTGCGTCTCGCAAAACGCGCAGCCAGACGGCGCGGCATTCTCAACAGCCGCCGTGCAGGCCCTCTACATGACGGCCTGCAAGTGCCGCAGTTCGAGCATGCGACACGCCGCCATCGCCCTCATCGAGGGTGAGTCTCGCTCCAAGGGGAGCCTGAAGTCGGCCAGGGTGTACGCTGCCATTGGGCGGCGCATCATGCAGCTGGAGGAGGCGTGCTCGGGTGAGGACCGACCGGAGGATCCAGCCGCGGTGCCGGAATGGTGCCGCATCCACACGGTCAAGATTGGTTCGGCCGTGGTGGAGGCCGACTTTGCCGAGGTGCTCTTTCGATATCGGCCGAATGGTATAGAGGGGGAGTGGTTCGAGTTTTGGGACGTGGTCACTTGGGGAAAGGAGGGTTACCTCTGGTAGGCAGTTTATTTCATGTTGGTTCTGGTGGACTGCTGGTGACCAAGGCAATGTCATGGCCTTGTGACCGTTGATTGGATGGTGCGTCCTCTCCCAGGCATAAGCCGTGTTTTGTCTGGAATGTGGAATCTGGGTGCCCCCGTCGTATCGCCATGGCCGCCCACTCAACTGGGGTTCTTGGCCGGCCCAAGCGTGGTCACGCGTTTGGACCATTGTAGACATGCTGCCCTGATTCATTTCATGACGCGCTTCGAGGTGGAAACTCGTTTGCTCGGCCTGTCTGATTGGGCGCATTACGGACGGGAATGATGGCGCCCGTTGGAAGGACGCCCGCTCGACATGGACATGTGGAGCCGGAAGATGATGGAAAACGAAGAATGAGAATGAGAAGAAGAATGAGAAGAAGCACAAGAATGAGAATGAGAACAAGAATGATGGTACAATTCAGAATGATGATGCACTTGAGAGTAATGATACGAATAAGAATACGAATGCAAGTAAGAAGAAAGATATAATTAGGAATGATGATGAGAATAATCAACATTGAAAAAGAGGGCAAGGGGAAACGCTTCACTAGACATCAACGTACGCCACACATTCCTGCCAATCTGCTTCCTCGCCTGCCTGGTTTGCGTTTAGTTTGTACTAAGTTTGCGTTTAGTTTGTAATAAGTTTATATTTAATATATAATCAGTTTATATTTAGTTTATAATAAGTTTATGTTTAGTTTATAATTAGTTTATATTTAGTTTATAATTAATTTACGTTTAGTTTATAATTAGTTTATAATTAGTTTACGTTTAATTTATAATATATTTACCTTTAGTTTATAACAAGTTTACGTTCCATTTACAACAAGTTTACCTTGAATTTACAACAAGTTCACCTTTAATTTACAACAAGTTCACCTTTAATTTACGATACATACGTCCACGCACGTTCAGTTTGCGATCTAGCCAGCCCGTTGTCCATCCCATCCCACCGCAGCCAGCCAGCCAGCCAAGACCGAGACTCGAGAACCCCAACCTCGTAGACGGGGCCTCGCCATGGGAAGACGCTGGGCAGAGGCAGCGCGCGGGGGTGGATGTCGTGGTGCGCAGGTCAGCGAGCTCCCTGTGTGTGTGTGTGTGTGTGTGCGTGTGTGGTGTGCCCCCAACAGCGTCCGTTCGTGAATCAAGGGTATGATGGGGAACGGGGAAGTGCCATGCGGCAACGGACAACATGTACGTTCTCTGGGGGGGAGGAAACACGACGAGGAAAATGCCGTGATTGCTTCAAGACGAAGGCCCGGTTTGGGGTGAGACGGGTCCGGCAGAGCCGAGTTATGCGCAAGCAGACCAGCTGCGGCGTAAAGACAAAGGCCGCCTGCCTGCCTGCCTGGGTCGCAGCTTTTCACACGCGGAACGAGGAGGCTTCCACATGGTAGATGGTTGGGTTGTCCAGCTGCTTGCGTTTGCTTAGCATGTCTCTTTGTGGATGGTGTTGGAAACAAGACAAAAAAAATTTAATAAAAAAAAATTTAAAAAAAAATTTTTAATAAAAAAAATTTAATTAAAAAAAAAAAAAAAAAAAAAAAAAAAAAGGTAGGAAAGTGGCCAAGTCCGCCGACATGTTGCATGTCTTCCAGGGTCATTGTTTTTTACAGCATTTCATTCACGACTTTCAACACGAGCACTGGCTTGCATGACGCGTGGACAACTCTTCATTTTTCACGCAGGCAACTCTGTTCGCCGCCATGCTCATCCTCTCCACCGGCTTGTTGGCAACCACCCAATATACCAGTCATCAGGGGACAGCCGGCGCCGCACCGTCGGCAGCAAAAGTGGACGAGACCGGCGTCTGCCAACGACAGACCCGGGTTAGAGAGCAATTCCCGACTCGGGACATGTATTCCTCCTTCACGCTGCAAGAACCCCCCCCATCTTGACCCGCGTACCTCGATGAAGCCATGTACGACGACGACCCGTCTCCTCTCCGCGCATGATAGCCCATCTCTGTTTCATGCGTCTGGTGGCTGTCACTTCAACTGGCAAGGTGGGTTAATCACTCTGATGGTCCGACTTTTATGCCGTTGGTGTCGGTACTTACAAATGCATGGTCCTTGATGGACTCGAAAAACGACCTTGTCCACGGCGACGCGCCGCGCGACAAATGACTGTCAGAAAATACAGAGCGACGGATTGTGGCGAAACGGAGCCAGTACGCGTCCGCAGGCACACACCACGTGTGCCAACTCCAAAGCATAACAAGATGAAGTAGCATTGACGCCCTAGACTGCCTTTCTTGGTCGGCCTCTGCCTCGTGATGCCGCTTTCGTGACGCGACCCGTCTGCACCCATGTCGCCAGACGCAGCTCCTTCTCCTTGGGGCTTTTGCCACTCTCGGCCTTGTTTTTGGGCGCGTCCGCATTTGTGGCGCGCCTGGCTCCGAGAGCACCACGTCCCCGAACGGAGGGGGAAACGGGTCGGCCTCTGGGCCGCCCCCGCCCGCGGAGAGACGGCTCAGAGGCGGAGAGCTTGGTCTCAGAGGCCTTTCTGGCGCTCTTTGGTGTCGCCTCATGAGTTGCACCAAAGGCGGAACGGCCGCGTCCCCTTGACCGAGCACCACGTGTTTTGGCCGTCGTCTCGGCTTTCCCACTGCCGGCTGCCGCGTCTTGCGCCGAAGGCCCGACGTCGGCATAGTCGGTTCGTCGAATCTTGTGTCGTGGCGCGGCCTGGGCCTCAACTTTTGCGGTCCTTGATGACGCGCCCGGCTTGCCCTTGGGCTCGGACTTGGTCACGGCCTTGGCGCGGCCCTTTTCCCGGCTCGGCTCCTTCTGTACAGCTCGGGGTACACCTCGGGTGGTGACGCCAGCAGTCCCGGTGGGCGTCCAGCCCTTGAGGATGTCCTCTGCCTCCTCCTCGAGCTTCTGGTATGCGCGCTTGCGCGACTTCTTCGGCGCGGGTCCCACACGCGCCGGCATGCGTGCCTCTTCTGTTTCGGAGGTGTCCCGACCATCGCGGGTGCCGTGTTCGGACCGCATGCTGGCGTTGTCGGCTTCTTCACGGCGCAGATCGCCCTGTGGCGAGGGCGAAGGTGAGGGCGCGGCCGCGGCAGAAACCTGCCTCTCCTCGGCAGCGGCGCTCGAGGATTTCTCCATTTCGCTGTGCTGTTTTTCCCCTGGGTGGTAGGTTTTTAGCATCTCCAGGATGCGCAGCTCGGGCACCTGGATGTCCTCCTGCGGTTGGTGATGGCCCTCGATACCGGGCACGTTGCCTGCTGCGGTCGAGGCCCTCTCTTCTGTACTGTGAAGTTTGGGCTCCCGTTCTGACATGTCACGAGAGATGGTGCTACCGCCCATGTTGGCACGAAAAATTCGGGAGCGAAGGCGCGTCAGGAAGGTCGAAAAAACTAGAAGGAGACGAAAAAAAAAAAAAAAACAGGCTGCGTGCGCCAAGCGAGGCTGGCCAGCACTATACCGTTCACGGGCTAGTTGGGGGAAAAAAAAAGAAGCGAGGAGAAGGTCATGGACAGCTGCCAGTGCGAGGCCGTTTGTCTGTCAGTTGTATGGCACTTGGCGACAGCTGTCATGGAAGCGAGATGACGGGCTTTGTTGTTGACGAGCAAGTATCCATCTCTTCATGGTGGAATGGAATGGAATACCATCATGTACCCCCCCAAGTGGGCAGGTACTAAAGAGGTGGTGGAGAGTCAGGAAGGCGCGTACGTGGTATGCATGTTCATAACAAATGGGCCAGACCGTCTCCCGTCCCTGCTCACACCGTGCGCAAAACAAGGTTGGGTCCCACCCGGGTTTGGGCAGAACGAGGACAACGACGGGCACTCGCCATGGCATTCATTTTTGTCTGTCGACGCCACGTTCCTCCGAGGCACTGGACCTGCGACTTTGAACCGAGCCCAGAACGCTGGGCTCTGCCAATGGGATCTGGATCTGGATCTGGATCTGGATCGGGCCGTTTGATTGTCGGCAATCTACACTGCTGCGGTGCGCGCGCAGCTTCACCGACTTGGTTGCTGGTCAAGGTACGTTGCCATGGACCCGCGTCCCAGACACCAGGCGGCGAGACTTGACCAATCCCTAGTAGAGCAGAGGACGCGTCAAACCCCTTTTTTTCCACAATGGAGCCTTTTCCGAACGCATACGATGCCGCCGTGGCAGTTGGCCCCTGACTTGGTTCTGCCAAACTGCCGTGGTGATCAATCATGGGCGCCAGCGGCCGTCAAAGGGTCGTCGTCTCGTCGACTTGGGACGGCACCAGGAACCAGCAAACATGACTCTCGTCCGAGACGGCGCCGTGCACGTGCTTGGAAGGATTTGATGGCCGTGTACGTGCTTTGCTTGGAAGGATTTGATCGGCAATAACCACGAATCCTGCCGCGCGCGCTCGGCGATTCGACTTTCCACACCATAGATGGCCCCGCAACAAGGTTCGTCGAAGAATGAATCCTTCCGACACGAACATCCCCGGGACCAACTTTGCTTCCATGACTACGCGTTGCGCTGCCTTTGACAGCACATGCACACGTTTTGCACACACGTTTTGCACACACGTTTTGCACACACGCTCTGCACACACGCTCTGCACACACGCTCCGCACACACGCTCTGCACACACGCTCTGCACACACGCTCTGCACATACGTGTCAAAGTTGGTCTTTTGACACGAAAAAAATGGCCAGAAACAAGCTTTCGCTTGTCAGCCCTGACGACAACCCTTGGGCGACACCGAAGCGGCAGGCTAGCCGGAAGCGGGCATCTGGCGTCTGTGCGCCACCACACACAGTCCCCACTCCAAGGGTCGTCCTGACAGCTCCGGGTGACTCGTTGGTCTCCTCGAGAGCGTCAACCTCGAGCGCTTGCGGTAAGCCTTGTGTCCTATGTCCAGGTTGCTTTGCTTGACGCATTCTTTCAACACGCTTGCTCGAAATGTTCAGCTCTACTGTCGGCCTACATACCTACGTGTGTCCCGCTGCCTTCATCCAGGGTGCCGCCGCTAGGCAAAAAAATGGCCTCTTCGGTAAAATACATGCGTGTGCGCCTGTCATGTTGACCTGCGCCTTGTTCTGGCTCTTTTCCCCTCCTGGCGGCAAGGCCAGGGCTGAAGCGTAGCCTGGCCGGCTCGTCTTTTGATTTGCGTATAGGACCGCACCGCTTCCCATAATGTATCAAAAGTCGTTTGTCTTTGTTCCCGTTACACAAAGGACGACTTGTTGACGACTTGTTTTCTTCTTGTTGAAAAAACCCAGGACGACGTTCACGGCGTTGAAGACGCGTCCATGCGGCATTGTCGAGCGGCAGGTGCCGCGGGCACAACCACCACCACGGCCGCCGCCGCCGCCATCATGCACGTCCTCAACCTGCTGGCGTCCCTGTGCGTGGCGGGCGTCCAGGCCGAACAACCGGTCCTTGTCTCATCAGACGTCTACGACCGGGGTGAGCTGGGCAGATATCCCGTTCAGCGCTTCAGATCCGTCAATCTCATTGCGCCTCGACCAAACCTGCTTCGGCAGGATAGCCGGTGTTCCAAAAGTCTGCTCACCTTCCTCGCACCACATGGGCATGCCGGACAGGCGACGCATCCGCAGGCGACCATTCTGGACCATGACGGTCATCTGGTGTGGACGTCTGGCTGGGACCGCAAACAAATCCACAACCTCATGGCACAAACGTATAGGGGCCACGAGTACATTACGTTTTGGGCAGGCCACAAAGTGGTCGGCCAGCGTGGCACCGGTGCGTACTACATGCTGGACGAGACGTACAACATGACGAGACGGATGCATGCGGCGAATGGGCTCAGCGGTGACTTTCACGAGTTCAGGCTGACGGCCCAAGGCACGGCTTTGATCACGGCGTACGATGAAGAAAACGTCGAGCTGTCGGTGCCGGGTGTCGGCGGTAAAAAGGTTCTGGTGGCGGATGCCGTCTTCCAGGAAATCAATGTCGAAACCGGCGACTTGGTCTTTGCGTGGCGTGCCAGCGAGCACGTCAACATGTCAGACACGTACCTCCAGGTCGGGGACCGCGAGGATGGGCTCGACGGCGAGGCATTCGACTGGTTCCACATGACGAGCGTCGACAAGGACAAGCGCGGCAACTATCTCATCTCGAGCCGCCATCTCCACAGCCTCTTTTACATCAGCGGCACGACGGGAGACGTCATCTGGACCATGGGCGGCAAGAGAAACCAGTTCAAGGATCTCTCGGACGGAAAGGCCACCGACTTTGCCTTTCAGCACGACGCACGATGGGGCAGGGGACACGAGGAGATTACCCTCTTGGACAATGGCCGCCAAGACGCGAGCGGCCCGCGCGGCCCGGACGCCCGCCCACGAGGCATCCGGCTCCGCCTCGACGAGGCTGCCATGACGGTCGAGCTCGTGACCGAGTACAAGACGACGACGCCGGTACCTGCCGGGACATGGTACGGCTCCGTGCAGAACCTCCCCAACGGCAACGTGCTCCTCGGCCATGGCCACGCCGGCCTCTTCGCCGAGTTTACACGCAGCGGCGAGGTCCTCTGCGAGACCCACTTTGGGCCCCAGAGCGGCTTCGGCACGGGCGACGTGCAGTCGTACCGCGTGCTCAAGTTTTACTTTTCCCCGGGGCCCGAGACGCAGCCGGACATGGCCATTTTGCAGGACGAGGCCATGCTCTGGAAAGCATACGTCAGCTGGAACGGCGACGCCGAAACGTCGCACTGGGTGCTTCAGGGGAGCGACGACGGGACGGATGGCGGCGCGTGGAAGACGGTCGAGAGGAGGATGAAGACGGAGTTTGAGACCGAGTTTGCCTTGTCGAGTGATTATCCGGTGTTTTTGAGGGTCATTGCTCTTGATCCCTGGGGCCATTGGCTTGCGACGAGCAGAGTGGCGGATGCGTCGAGAGTGGTTCTTGTACGTTTCCCCCCCCTTTTTTTTTTTTTTTTTTTGTTTGTTGTTGTTGTTGTTGTTGCTATTGCCCACAGAAGGCATACCGTAAGGGATGTCCCTCCGCTAATGTCCCTCCGGTCCGGGGGCCTTGCCGGGGGCCGCCTGCGGCGAAAGCAATGCTGATTCTTTCCCTGGCCACAGGATTACGAAACCGAACCTCCCGCCGGCTCGGTCCCGCACAAAGACCCATGCGCCTGGTGCAGCGGTGTGGCCACAGGCTTGTGCCTCGTCCTGTTTGCCTATTTGTTCAGGTCTGCCTTGTTGGCATGCTTTGCGCGCCGCCGAGGGACGGTGCGGCTTGACGAGGTGGGGGCGGAGAAGATGCAATTTTGAGGCCGAGTATCCCTCCGGGGGCCCTGCCGGGGGCCGCCTGCGGCGGACTCCCCTTGCTATAGAATAAAAAGAGCTGCATTAAAAAAGAGCCTTTTGAGTAAACCTACGTTTGAAAATATCCC
>AFQZ01000493.1:0-36018 GCA_000222935.2 Aciculosporium take MAFF-241224
TTACCTTGCACCTTTTTTGTTATTGTTCCCTGCTCTCTTCTAGAGCTTGTATTATAAGCTATATACCCTATAGCTTATAAGCAAGACCTCTGTTTGTTATACTTGCTTATTAAGTAAGAGACTTCCAATACTGCTGTGGGATAGTATTAGGTATAATTAGGCGTGCCTTCTTATATCTAGCTATACCTCACAATATTAATACATACCTCTCTTACTAGAAAACGCTACTTTCTATATTTTTATTAATGGTTCTTTTATAAATAATAAAGACCTTAGCTCTTAACTAGGCTATATAATTATCCTAGGTAATAAAAGAAAGAATAATAATACCTCTAAATTCACCCTTAGAGGAAATATTATAATATATAGCTTAACTAAATCTAAGAGAGTTATAAGAAGTGCCTTAGCTTTTAAGTTATATAGAATAGTTTAAGGTATTAATATTACTTATATAATAAGCATTACTTTAAATATTATTACTAACTGAATTAATAAGCTGAAAATTTTAATAATTATATGTACTAAGTCTTTCTTACTATATAAGTATATTATTAAGCTAAGGATAATAAAGGAAAAGAGGCTAATAATTAATATTATGGCTTTAAGGCAGTTATATAAGAGAAGGGAAGTAGCCGAGATATACTGGATTAATAGTAATAATAATCCTACAGATATAATAATAAAAGCTTTACTAAATAAAGCTCTTAAGACCTTTATAACAAAGAATAAAGCCTAAATCTATATAAAAGGATAGGTTAAAAGACCTGTTATAAGAATTGCTATAAAAGCCGCCGCTAAAGCTGCCGAGGATTAGGAAAGTCCTAATTCCTTACTAAATTTAACGGCAAATTAAGCACCTAATAAAGAGTTCAAATTTGATGAATTTAAACGCAATTATAAGCGCCTAATTTGGTAGGATTAAACGCGGGAATTGCACCCTTTGCCCCCCCCCCCCTATAATACTCTTTGCCCCTATGACTATTTAACCTGGACTAATAAAAGTCATTCATTTAAAGGATGTTTTTCGCTTTATTACTTATTTATTAATATCTGATTATTAGGGCGTTTTTATGCATTTTTTCAGAGCAATTCCTCTTCTTTAATAAAGAGAGAATTTACAAGTGTTAGAATCGCTTATATAGAGGATAAAAGGGATATACTACATTAACTAGGAATTATAGGTTGTACATAGAATGCACGCACCCTAATTAGCTAGATTACAGGTTATGTAACCTAGGGCTATACTATGGCCATAATACTACATCTTTATATTATAGCTTACTTCCTTTCTCTTTCTTAAACAGACAGAATTAATTATTAAACCCCCCCTCCTACATTTGTGCTGCAGCATACTTGTAACCTGCGCGTTACTAACATATATAAAATTACTAACCCTCTCTTATTTTTTTAATAAGTAAGACTAAAGCCCTAGCTAATAAAGAGCTAGCTTATATTTAACTTTTATTTATAAGATTTATAATTTACTTTTATATCTTTAAGAGCTACTCTTAAGGTATATTATATAAAAAAGCCTAAGAAAGCTTAGGGTTTATATTATTAGGGTTTTTTTATAGTTAAATATAATAGTTTATAGTTCCTTTATATAGTAATAATATATTTACCTTTTTTTTATTAAATAGGTCTTTAGAATTCTAAAGCTTCTTTAGTAAGTAGTTTAAAAGTATTCTAACTAGGTCTGGTTTAAGTGTAATAATATTAAGTATTATAGTTATATTTTATAAGTTAGTTACTAAGAACTATATATTTTTTTCTTTTCTTACTACTACTTATTATACTATTTTTATATATATTAAACCTAATATTATAATTATTAGAGTTACTATCTTTTTAGTAAATATTACTTATACTTAAAGGTTTTCTAAAGAATAAACTATAAGTAATTCTTAGGCTATATAAATTATAATATTATATTACTTTAACTATAGGGTTCTTAAGATATATAACTAAGTAAGACCTAGGATTATATATATTAAGACTAAAAAACTTTATTTATTTATTGTTAGTAACGCTCAGGTTACAGGTATGCTGCAGCACAACCGTAAGGGGGGGGGGTTTAATAATTAATTCATCTATATCTCTAAAAGAGGGGAAGAAGCAGGCTATAATGCAGAGGTATAGTGTTATGGCCACAGTACAGCCCCATGTTACATAACCTGTAATCCAGCTAATTAGGGTGCATGCATTCTGTATGCAACCTATAATTCCTAGTTAATACGGCGTATTCCTTCTATTATTTATATAAGCGATTCTAATACTTATAAATTCTCTCTTTATTAAAGAAGAAGAGGAATTGCTTTAAAACTGCATAAAACGCCCTAATAATCAAATATTAATAAACAAGTAATAAAGCGAAAAACATCCTTTAAATGAATAACTTTTATTAGTCCAGGCTAAATGGTTATAGAGGCAAAGAGTGTTATAGGGGGGGGGGCCAAAGGGTGTAATTCCTGCGTTTAATCCTACTAAATTAGGCGCTTATAATCGTGTTTGAATTTATTGAATTTAAACTCTTTACTAGGCGCTTAATTTGTTATTAAATTTGGTAGGGAATTGGGACTTTTCTAATCTTCGGCGGCTCTAGCAGCGGCTCCCGCGGTAATTCTTATAATAGGTCTTTTAACCTATCCTTTTATATGAATTTAGACTTCATTTCTTGTTACAAAGGTCTTAAGAGCTTTGTTTAGTCAAGCTTTTATTATTGCATCCACAGGATTATTATTACTATTAATCCATTATATCTTAGCTACTTTCCTCCTTTTATATAACTGCCTTAAAGTTATAATATTAATTATTAGCCTCTTTTCCTTTATTGTCCCTAGCTTAATAATGTATTTATATAGTAAGAAAGAGTTAGTGCATATTATTATTAGAACCTTTAGCTTATTTAATTAGTTAGTAATAATATTTAGAGTAATGCTTATTATATAGGTAATATTAATACCTTAAACCATCTCATATAGCTTAAAAGCTAAGGTACTCCTTATAACTCTCTTAGATTTAGTTAAGCTATATGTTATAATATTTCCTATAAGGGTGAATTTAGAGGTATTATTATCCTTCCTTTTGTTGCCTAGGATGATTACATAGCCTAGTTAAGAGCTAAGGTCTTTATTATTTATAAAAAAACTATTAATAAAGATATAAAGAGCAGCGTTTTCTAGTAAGAGAGGTATATATTAAAGTCTACGGTCTTAATTATTAATTTGCTATTAAAGTCTTTTATTAAGCCTTAAAACATTATTAGATTCTAGTTGTTAGGCCTAGGCAGCAACAGAAAGATTATAAAATGCTTTAGGTTAACATATTAGAGTAATATATGCTCCTTAGGCTTATTGTTTAATATATTTCGCTTAGTTAGTCGGGTTATTAACTTATAATAGCTTCCTTCCTTATGCTTTTTATTATAAAAAGAAGGTATTATTGTTAGTCTTACTTAAGATATAACTATTAAACATTAATGGTGTTAACATTGTTAACCTCTCTTTTAGCTTTACAAGGAATTCGGCATTTTTTAACTTAGCCTCTTTACAATCGAAAAATTCAGTATTGCTAAGTCCTAAGGTGTTATTAGTCTGCATTCTAATAATTCTAAAATACGAGCTTTTGCTAGAAGAAATAAGGAGATAAGGGTTATATATAAAGGTTATTATCTATAGCTTTTAACGATAATGATTAAAGTATGTTAACTACTAATGTATGCCAGCCTCTGCTATTTCGTATAGCAGCTTAATTATAACTATAATAACGTCTAGCAGGTAAAGGTATGTAATTTATACTGGAAGCTTTGCAAGAATTATGCAATTAAGCTTCGTCTGTAACTGCACATATGCTTAGGTAATATCCCTTAACTAAGCTATAATGCCTTCTCTTTTTAATAATAAAGCGAGAGCAATAATAAGCCTTTGACTAGCTCTTTATATTATTAAGGACTGCGTAAGAATAACTTCTTTTCCTTAGTCGCTATGGCCTTAAATAATATATTATGACTTTTTATATAAGGAGTTAGTTGCCTTACCTTTAACTTCTCTTACTATTTATAAGCTAAAGAGTCTTTTGCCTCCGTACCTTTGCAGGTTAAATTTTACGAATTTAAACACATTCCTAGCTAGTAAAGCATTAATTTCTGGTTTATTAGAGAGTTTAAAAGGTTTACTAGGTATATTTATCTTTCCTTATGCACAAAGGTTAATTATAAGTTAAAAGTTAGCCTTTTCTTTCTTAGTAAGAAAAGCCTTTACTTAAGGGTTTTTCCGGGGTTTTTTATGTCCTTTTATTATTATTATTATTCATGTACGCTAGGTAGCTAGAGCCACTAACTAGTTCATTAACTAACTTCTTAATATAGGAAAAACCCTAAGATAGGGGAGAAAACCCATATTCTTCTATATAGCTCCTGCTAAGCCTCTGATATAAAGTCTTTATTATTTCTAACTATTAGTATAAGATATCTGCCAGTTCCCCGGAACTGCAGACAATGACAGAAGTGTGGTTGTGCTTTATATAAAAGGTTAGTATGTTAGTAAAAACCCCCTATAAGCACCTCCCCTCCTAGTCCGGCTCTTCCTCCTCTATCCTGTTGTTTCCGTTGCCTTTGGTTCCTTTCTTAGCCTTGTTATTATGTATCTGCTATGCCTTACTAAGCTCCTCTGCTAACCTGTACTACTAAAGTTGCCTAGTTAAAAGCACCTACTTTATAATATTTAGTGCTAGCTTCTTATTATTAAGCGCTGCCCTAAGTTCCTATAAATCTCTTATTATAGGCACTACTAAAATCAGTCTTAGATGGTTATATTCTAGGCATGACAAGATAAGGTAGTAGATATCCTTATCTCTTCCCTAGTATTAGCATATTAGTAAAGTTACCTTAGGCACCTGTCTGTTATAGAGGAAGGTATTCAGCCTTATTTTTTCTGTTTAAAGCTGAACTAGGGCTGTAGATTTATGCTTAAGCAGGCTATTATAAAGCTTTGCTATCTTTTTTGTGCTCTTAAAGTTAGGTTCCTCGTCTGCTGCTGTTACTTTTGCCCGTTCTCTTCTCACCTAAGCCTTATGCCTCTGCTAGATTTACTATTTTTCCCACTCCCTCTCTAATTCCTGTCTGGCTGTAAGGCTGCTAGGGAGGGGGGGGGGGGGCATTAAGAAACGCCTTATAGTGATTACGTTAGCGGCCTCTTCCTTGGCATCGTAGCTGCAATACTATTAAATTACAGGCCTGCCGTATCTTCTTGCCTATGCTACTATTCTTAAGTCTTTAGTAGAATTATTGTTTAATATAATTAAGGTATAAATCTACTAGCAGCACTGCTGCTTTTGTCTTTAAGAGTATTACTAGCGTTGCCTTATATGCCCCTATAACCCGCCTTAAGCATTTATTCTGTTCCCTTATAAATGCCTTTACTACCCCCTATGCTACCCTTTCTGGCTCGCTGCGGGTATGGTATATCCTAGCTTTATAGGCTATTATGCTTTTTATTACCTGTGTATAAAGGGATCTTGTACACTCTAGTTGGCATCCCCATGTAAACGCAGCTAGTGCCGTAAGCGCTAATTTCTGCTGTAATAATTTAGTATTTACCTTCTCTATATAGGTTAACTAACAAAGCTTCTAGTGAATCCAAACTCCTAGGAATCGCGCTAATTGTGTTGGTTATATTATTGCTTTTCTAAGTTAAATTGTTATTATAATCGCCTGCCTCTTCCTTATAAAGTATATTAGCTTGCTCTTTTCTAGGTTAAACCTTAGCCTATACTCCTTTAACTACTTCTTATATATTCTCTAGGCTCTTTTTAGTTATACTTTTGTCTTTTCTGCTGTTTTTTTATATGCTATAATGTTTATATTATCTAAGAACCCTAATGTTAATGTTAATTCTGCTGCTACTAGTCTTTAATATAGTAGCGTAATGTAGAGCAGGAAGAGGATAGGAGACGCTAGCGACCCTTATAAAACCCCTGTAGTGACTTGGATTTCCTTAGTAATACGTCTGTTAAACGCTAATTATGCTCTCCTTTCTAACGTAAAGCCCTGTGCCCATCTGGCCATTTACCCTAGCAGTTCTAACTCCTTTATAGTGCAAATTAATTATTTATAGCTAATAGTATCAAACGCCCTAGTAATATCTAGCTATAGTAATAATACTATCCCCCAGTAATGCCACGCCATTCTTACAACCTCTTTTAGTATACTTAGTGCTATCTCTGTTAATCTGCCAGCCCTGTTGCCTATTTATATGTCCAGTAGTATATAGCCTTCCTTTACTGTAATAATAATCCTCCTTATAATAGCTCCCTTAATCACTTTGCCTATTATGTTTAATAGCAATATCGGCCTCCACCCCCCCGGTCTGCCTAACTCCTTAGGGGACTTCCTAGGTTTATATAGAACTACTACCTTTGCTTATTAGAAGAAGGCCGGATAATATCCCAAGCTATAGCAAGCATTTGTAAGGCGTGTTAAACACAATATTAGGGCTGCTTTACATAGCTTAAGGAAACCTGTTAGTAGCTTATCTGGTCCTAGGGCTTTTTAACTTACCATATTCTTTATAACCTTTTTAATTTCCTCCTTTATAAACACAGGAACTGCCTGATTATTATTATAGTATCTTATTCCCTCCTCTGCCTCCGGACCTAAAGCCCTAGCCGCAGATAAAGGGAAGAACCTCTCTGCAAATACCCTTGCCTTACCCTTGTATATAACCTCCACTATCTCCTCCCTATTGTTGTCTCCTGGCCGGGTTAGTAGTAGGACCTATTGCCTTTTAGGAGGAAGTCTACTCTATAGCTAGGCCTAACGCTCTAGGGTCTAAAGACTCCCTTTAGACCTAGATAACTTGCTAACTGCCTATTACTAGCTACTTCTCTTTTCCTTTAAGATAATATAATCCTGTTTTTTTATAGCTTTTATTAAGGCCTGCTATGCTTCCTATGTCCATTGTTACTACTACTACCTATTAGCATATCTTGCTTTTACTATTGCGTCCCTTACCCTTTTATTTTACTAAGGCTGTAGTTTACTATGCCCTTAAGGTTGCTTAGGTGCTGCTATATTAGCTATCTCCGTGAGCTATTAGGTAAGCCACTGTGTATAGTTATTAATTTCTTACCAGTTACACAGCAAAAGCTCTAACCCCTTCTTTCTAAGCCTGTTTAAAGCCTCTGCTATAATAAGGTTCTTATTTGCTATCCTCTAACCCCGGACTAACCCTGGGCTGTTGCTTAATTCCTTATTTATCCTAATGCTAATAAGCTAGGGTATATGGTTAGATCTGGCGATTTCCACTGGCCTAATGAATTCGACACTAACATCGTGGGTAGTCCATGCATGGTTAATAGTGCTGTCCCTGCTACTATGTTCTCTCCTTATTACTTCCCTAAACGGCATAGCTAGGCTAAGTTGCTACCTTATTATGAATTCTAATATCTTATTATGCCCTGGAGATGTTCGGCCGAATCTGTCCTATAAGGGGTGATATTAATTAAAGTTCCCTACAAACACACTCTAGCCCTTTGCCTAGGTATTGGCAAAGTATTATAAAGGCGTCTGCTACTCCCTTTTATAAGCCGGGGAATAAATGTTATATATCTCTACTCTATATAGCTTAATACTATACTAATCCTCCCCCCTCCCTATAGTCTAAAGTCCTGTCTTAACCTTTTAGTGTATATAAATCGCTGTTCTTCTGCTATATATTACTAATATATAGTGTCCCTAAGATGGATTTAGTAGTATACTGTTATAGCCTCCTGGTTCCTAAATGGCTATTACCTTAAGGCTGACGTTATGCCTTAACGCCAGATGTACTAGATTGCTTTTCTTCTATATATTCTAGTATATAACCTTAATTATGTACTTTATTGTGTGCTTTAGAGCACCCTGGTTGGGCTAGCTTTGGTATTGTTTGGCCCTTTAGTTAGCTGTAAAAAGGCTAGTATTATGCCTTCCTCTGCCGGTCTCTGTCGTCCTAATCTTAGCTTGTAGGTTTGTCTTGTAAAAGGGCCCTTTAGTTATATGCTTTTTTCTCTTAGCTGCCTCTTTATTAGTCCCCTGGTTTCTTCTCCCTAATAACCCTTGCCTGTAGTAGCTATTGCGACCTCTAACCGATGGTTACAGAAGAACAGCGGCCTTATAGCATAAGCCTCCCTGGCCTGCTGCTATTTCTTATTACTTACTAAGCACAGTTAAGACTATACTAGATGTGCCCCTGTATAATTTAGGCATTTCTCCTGTACCTTACCTGTTAACATTAGGCAAGTCCTCTTTCCCTTAGGGTGTTTTCTAGTAGTATACCTACTGTATCTTACTTCCTTCTTATAGTATCTGGCAATATGTTTAATCTTATAGTAGTTATAATATTGCTTTAGGTGGATCATCTTGTTATATAGCTTAGCATTAAAAATCTCTGCTTAGTATACTATTCCCCTATAGCATAGTCGGTTCACTGCCTTAGTGCCCTTAATACTAACTACTAATGGTGCCCTCGTTGCTATTTCTCTTGGCTTTTATACTGTTATCTTTACTATATTTAATCTATTTTTCTTTTTAATGTTCTTCCTTATATCCTTAATCGTAATGTGGTTTATTAATTGTGTTAGGAATCCCTTAATAATTACACTAAACATCTTCCTATTTACTTCTGCCTTAGGTCTAAAGGCAACTCCTACCTAGGCTGTGTTTTCCTTCTATTTCCTCCCTGCTTCTGTAAATATAATAACTATGTCTTTACTCTATAATTAGTATACTACTACTGCCTTCTCTATGCTAATAGCGCTGTTTACTGCCTTTACAATCTCTCCTAGCAATCTGTTCCTAACTGCCTTACTAATAGTGCTTCCCTTTACTAGTGCTTTCTAGTAATGGCGGGCTGGTATTACTATACCCTCTGTTTAGGCCAAAGGTATTGTTATATTTTGCCCTATAACTCCGTAAGCTGTAATATTTGCCTAAGTCCCCCTAACTACTAATCTAGTCCTATAAATAGCCTTTATTACCTCCTTAACTGCCTTCTTAACTATGGTTTTTACTCTGCTGCTAACTGCTTCTATAATTAAGGCCTATAGGCCTCCTGTGTCCGTTCTTACTTAGGCTATCTTCTCTCCTGCATTTATAGCAATTTGTATAAAAGTTCTAATAAAAGCCTATACTTTTATTATTTCTGCCTTTAGGATAACTTTTATTATTAATTCCTTTAGTGGTTTTATTTTATTCTTTAGTTTTTCCTATACTGCTATTACTCTAGGATTCTCTCCTTAATATTATGTTTCTTCCTAGGTAGTGCCTTGTCCTTTATTAGTTGCGGATCTACGTGAAAATTTATTAATTATTGCACTCCTTATGCTGCTTACTTCCCTTATGTAATACGCTATTACTAGGGGGGGTAATTAATAATAAGGAATCCGATTTTATGCTTCTTTTTTGTTTTAGGCGTAATACCGCGTCGTATCCGCGGTGTTCCGTATTTTAAACCTTCTAGCTTAAATCTGTTTTTTATGTCCTTTTCATAGCAGGGTTATTGCTTTATTAGTTAGATTCTTATGAGTTTTGTTAATTTTAGCGTCTTCTTGCCCTTAGTTGTTTAGGCTATAGCCTTGCCCTCCTTAGGAACTTAAGGGTTTATTATCTTAAACCAGGTCTTCCTTATAAGAAGATTCTACCTTTAGTGAGGTTATATATGGTTTAATAACTATAAACTAAAACTTTATAGGGCTATAAGGTATCTTAATAATACAAGTCTTTCCTTTTATTAAGAGAAGCTTATAGGGGCCAGTCCATCTGCCTTTTTTATAATAAACTTATATATTAAAATTTAAAGGAAGAGTATATATAGGTAGGGTTATTAGGCCGTTATAGGTATTAAGAGTATTATGGACTTAGTACCTTATAAGACTACGCCTTGCTTTATCTATTGCTTTTCAAAGTATCTTAGCTTTTTAGGCAACTATAAAGCTTAAGGGGGAATTATTTATTATCCTTAAATAAGTTCTAAAGACTAAGAGGGTAGGAATAAGACCATTTAGACTGGTAGAGTCATTAACTGCTTTAACAGCTATTTAAAGCATTTGCTCTTTTAGAAGAAGACCGTTAGCTTTAGTCTTAATAATATTATATGCTCTATAAAGAGGGGCATAATATCGCTTAAGTTTTCCGATGCTGTTATAAGCCTTAACGGGGACTTTGTTAATATTAATTAATAATAATTAAGCTAAATGCTTAAATTTACTAAAAGCGAAGTTTCTTCTAGTATTATGGACTATTCAGTCTAGGGGTCTAAGATATGTGTTAATCTAGCACTTTTTAAGGGCATTCTAGATATCTTAAGCTTTTTATTATTAGGGTTTAAGAAAGCAGGTAGCTTAAAATAATATTACTAAATTTATAATATATAGGACTAGCTTCTCATTAATTTGCATAATATTAACGAGAACTTTATAGTTAAATTTAATATTGTTTTTAAGAGTGAATTTAAATCTACTTAGAGCTTTTGCGTTCATCTAGTATTAATAGCAAGCATGTATGATCTTCCCTATATTAGCCTTATTAAATTCTTTACCAGCCCTGGTAAGAAGGTTATTTAATTAGTTGATTAACGGATAACTAAATCGGCAATAAAGTTAACAGATTTCGGCTTTAGAAAGCATAAAGATAGCAGGTTCTTAAGAACTAGCTATTTACTAAGGATGTCCTTATTTCCTAATAATAGGTACCTTTTTATTTTCTTAAATTAGAAGATTCTTAAGATTATTAAGTTTAACACCTATTTTATCCATATCTGTAATAAAATATAAAAACAGTATAGTACTATTAAGCATATAAAAAGGTATTATGCTGAAAATCATTAGAAGCTTTAAAATATCAGTTAAAGTCATAGTACTGGCTTTAAAGGTAATGGTTCTTTAGTTAGAAGAATACTTAATTGTAAGGTTCTTTATGATTTTTATTAGAGCATTGACTTAGCCTTAGCTAGCAGTTGAAATTCCTAATGCTCTTATATTTAAGAGTATACTATAGAATGTATCCGCTATATATCTTATATTTATAAAATATACATATTGTTAAGGTTATTTATTAGTATTATGGTTGTAGGGGTCCTTAAGAAATAAGGCATGTTTAAAAGTATTATCCTATAAGAAGTTTACAGTTAATGCTAAAAAGAGTAGGGAATTTAGTGCTTATATAAAGAATGCTATAAAAGAGAGAGTATTACAAGCCTCTCTATTATCTGGTTTCTCTTTTTTATTAGTAGTAAGGAAAGCGGCGTTTTAAGCGGCTTTTTTATATTTATCCTTACTGCTATTATTAATAGTAGTAAGTTAAGCTATTTTGCCTTTATAGGCCTATAGGAATGCATAGTATTGGCGTTTAGAGGGTGGTTTCTAATGTTTTCTATTATTTTACTAAGTTGCTTTTGCTTTCTTTTGCTTAAAGGCAGGATAATTAGTTAACTAACATCCTTCTTTATAGTATATAAAGTATTTCTTTAAGCTTGCTCTGGCTTAAGGTTTTTCATAATATATAGCTTATAAATAGCGTTAGTCTGTAAACATTACTATGTTAGTGTTTTAGTCTATAGACCGGGTAATAAGGGCATTGTTATTAGTAGTTATTCATAACTAACTTATAGAGGTTAGTGGTATATCTATTACTAAGAGGTAATTTCGAAGATTACTAACAAATCCTTTAAAGGTTAGCACATTTCTAAATTTAGTATTATAAAAATTGTTATCGTTTTCTATTACTTATTATACTTAATAAAAAAGGATTGTATCTTGCTTAAGAGGGTTATAAAGGCTATTAAATATCTTTGTAAGTTAGTTAAGAAGAATTTCTAAGCATTTTAACTTATTCTTTATTAAATATTTTATAATAATATAGCAAAGGCATAAATTGGCAAATTGTGTTTTATAGAAGCTCTTATTCTCAGGTGTTTCGAAGTGATTTCTAACGTTCTAAGTCATTTCTTTAAATAGGATTATTTTTGCCCTAAAGTATTTAAGGAAGTATATATAAGCTTTATATTAGGCTATAGATACGACAAGAACACCGCGGATATGACGCGGTATTACGCCTAAAACAGAAAAGAAGCATGGAATCAGATTCCTTATTATTAATTACCCCCCCTAGTAATAGTGTATTATATAAGGAAAGTAAGCAGTATAAGGGGTATAATAATTAATAAATTTTCACGTAAAACCATAACTAATAAAAAATAAGGCACTACCTAGGAAGAAATATAGTATTAAGGAGAGAATCCTAAAGTAGTAATAGTATAGGAAAAACTAAAGAATAAAATAAAATTACTAAAGGAATTAATAATAAAAGTTATTTTAAAAGTAAAAATAATAAAAGTATAAGCTTTTATTAGAACTATTATATAAATTGCTATAAATATAGGAGGGGAGATAGCCTAAATAAGAACTAGCATAGGAGGCCTATAGGCTTTAATTATAAAAGTAGTTAATAGTAAGGTAAAAACCATAGTTAAGAAGGTAGTTAAGGAGGTAATAAAGGCTATTTCTAGGACTAGATTAGTAGTTAGGGGGACTTAGGTGACTATTATAGCTTATAGAGCTATAGGGTAGAATATAATAATCCCTTTAGCCTAAATAGAGGGTATGGTAATACTAGCCTGCTATTACTAGAAAGCAATAGTAAAGGAAAACACTATTAGCAAGGTAGTTAGGAATAGATTACTAGGGGAGATTATAAAGGCAGTAAATAGCACTATTAGCATAGAGGAGGTAGTAGCAGCATGCTAACTACAGAGTAAAGACATAGTTATTATATTTATTAAAGCAGGGAGAAAATAGAAGGAAAACACGGCCTAAGTAAGAGTTGCCTTTAGACCTAAGGCAAAAGTAAATAAAAAGATGTTTAGTGTAATTATTAAGGGATTCCTAATATAATTAATAAACCATATTATAACTAAGAATATAAGGAAGAATATTAAAAAGGAGAATAGTTTAAACATAGTAAAGATAATAGTATAAAAGCTAAAGGGAATAGTAATAAGGGCACTACTAGTAGTTAGTATTAAGGGCACTAAGGTAGTAAACTGCTTATACCATAGGAGAATAGTATACTAAGCAGAGATTTTTAATACTAAGCTATATAATAAGATAATTTACCTAAAGTAATATTATAACTACTATAAGATTAAGCATATTACTAGGTATTATAAGAAGGAAGTAAGATATAGCAGGTATGCTACTAGAAAACACCCTAAGGGAAAGAGAACTTACCTAATGTTAATAGGTAAGGTATAGGAGAAATACTTAAATTATATAAGGGTATATCTAGCATAGTCTTAGCTATACTTAGTAAGTAATAATAAATAGCAGCAGGCTAGGGAGGCTTATACTATAAGGCTGCTGTTCTTCTGTAGCTATTAGTTAGAGGTTATAATAGCTACTATAAGTAAAGGTTATTATAGAGAAGAGACTAGGGGACTAATAAAGAGGTAGCTAAGAGGAAGGAGTATATAACTAAGGGGCCTTTCTATAAGATAAACCTATAAGCTATAATTAGGATAATAAAAACCAGCAGAGGAAGGCATAATGCTAGCCTTTTTATAACTAACTAAAGGGCAAAACAATACTAAAGCTAGCCTAACCAGGGTGCTCTAAAGCATATAATAGAGTATATAATTAAGGTTATATACTAGAATATACAAAAGAAAAGCAATCTAGTATATTTAGTATTAGGGCATAACATTAGCCCTAAGGTAATAGCCATTTAGGAACCAGGAGGTTATAATAATATACTGCTAAATCTATCTTAAGGGCATTATATGTTAGCAATATATAGCAGAAAAATGGTAATTTATATATATTAAAAGGTTAAGACAGGACTTTAAACTATAGAGAGGGGGAAGGATTAGTATAGTATTAAGCTATATAGAGTAAAGGTATATAATATCTATTCCCTAGCTTATAAAAGGAAGTAGTAAATGCCTTTATAATACTTTGCTAATACCTAAGCAAAGGGCTAGAGTATGTTTATAGGGGACTTTAACTAACACTACCCCTTATAGGACAGATTTAGCTAAACCTCTTAAGGGCATAATAAGATATTAGAATTTATAACAAGGTAGCAACTCGGCCTAGCTATGCTGTTTAGGGAAGTAATAAGGAGAGAATATAGTAGCAGGAACAGCACTATTAACCATGTATAAACCACTTATAACGTTAGTATTAAATTTATCAGGCTAGTAGAAATCGCTAGATCTAACTATATGCCTTAGCTTATTAGCATTAGGATAAGTAAGGAATTAAGCAACAGCCTAGGGTTAGTCTAGGGTTAGAGAATAACAGATAAGAACCTTATTATAGTAAAGGCTTTAAACAGGCTTAAAAAGAAGGGGTTAGAGCTCTTACTATATAACTAGTAGGAAATTAATAACTATATATAATAGCTTACCTAATAGCTTATAGAGATAGCTAATATAATAGCACCTAAATAACCTTAAAGGCACAGTAAACTATAGCCTTAGTAAAATAAAAGGGTAAAGAATATAATAGTAAAGGCAAGATATACTAATAGGTAGTAATAGTAACAACGGACATAGAAATTATAGCAGGCCTTAATAAAAGCTATAGAAAAACAGAATTATATTATCTTAAAGGAGAAAAAAAGCAGTTAGTAATAAGCAGTTAGTAAGTTATTTAGGTCTAAAGAAAGCCTCTAGACCCTAAAGCACTAGGCCTGGCTATAGAGTAGACTTCCTTTTAAGATATAATAGGTCTTACTACTAACTTAGCTAGGAGATAATAGCAGAGAGGAGATAGTAGAGGTTATATATAAGGGTAAGGCAAAGGCATTTATAAAGAGGTTCTTTCCTTTATCCACAGCTAGGGCTCTAGGTCTAGAAATAAAAGCAGAAATAAGATACTATAGTAATAATTAAGTAGTTTCTGTGTTTATAGAGGAGGAAATTCAAGAAGTTATAAAGAATATAGTAAGTTAGAAAGCCCTAGGGCCGGACAAGCTGCTAATAGGTTTCCTTAAGCTATACAGAGCAGCCCTAATATTATGTTTAATATACCTTATAAATGCATACTATAGTTTAAAACACTATCCAGCCTTCTTCTAGTAAGTAAAGGTAGTAGTTTTATATAAACCTAGGAAAACCCTTAAGGAGTTAGGCAGACCAGGGGGGTAGAGGCTAATATTACTATTAAACATAATAAGAAAAGTAATTAAGGGAGCTATTATAAGGAGGATTACTACTATAGTAAAGGAAGGCTATATACTACTAGATATATAAATAAGTAATAAGGCTAGCAGGTTAATAAAGGTAGCACTAAGTATACTAAAAAAGGTTATAAGGATAGCATAGTATTACTAGGAAATAGTATTATTACTATAGCTAGATATTACTAGGGCATTTAATACTATTAGCTATAAATAATTAATCTGTATTATAAAGGAGTTAGGACTACTAGAGTGAATAGCTAAATAGACATAGGGCTTTATGTTAAAAAGAAGAGTATAATTAGCGTTTAATAGATATATTACTAAGGAAATCCAAGTTACTACAGGGGTTCTACAAGGGTTGCTAGCGTCTTCTATCCTCTTCTTACTTTATATTATACTATTATATTAAAGACTAGTAGCAGTAAAATCAATATTAACGTTAGGGTTCTTAAATAAGATAAATATTATAGCATATAGAAAAATAGTAAAGAAGACTAAAGTACAACTAAAAAGAGCCTAAAGAATATATAAGGAGTAGTTAAAGGAGTATAGGCTAAGGTTTAACCTAGGGAAGAGCAAGCTAATGCACTTTATAAGGAAGAGGCAGGCAATTATAATAACAATCTAACTTAAAAGAATAACAATATAACTAATATAATCAGTGTAATTCCTAAGGGTTTGGATTTACTAGAAGCTTTATTAGTTAATCTATATAAAGAAGGTAAATACTAAATTATTATAGCAGAAGTTAGTACTTATAGTACTAGCTATGTTTATATAAGAATACTAACTAAAGTATACAAGATCTCTTTATATACAGGTAATAAGAAGTATAATAGCCTATAGAGCTAGGATATACCACATTTATAGTAAGTTAAAAGGGATAGCATAGGGGGTAGTAAAGGTATTTATAAGGGAATAGAATAAATGCTTAAGACGGGTTATAAGGGTATATAAAGCAACACTAGTAACACTCTTAAAGATAGAAGCAGTAGTGCTGCTAGTAGATCTATACCTTAATTATATTAAGTAATAATTCTACTAAAAACTTAAAGATAATAGCATAAGCAAAAAGATATAACAGGCATGTAATTTAATAGTATTATAGCTACAACACTAAGAAAGAGGCCGCCAAAGCAATTACTATAAGGCGTTTCCTAATGCCTCCCCCCCCCTCCCTAGCAGCCTTATAGCTAGACAGGAATTAGAGAGAGAGTAGGAAAAACAGTAAATATAGTAGAGGTATAAGGCTTAAGTAAGAAGAGAATAGGCAAAAGTAATAGCAGTAGATAAGGAACCTAACTTTAAAAGTATAAAAAAGATAGCAAGGCTTTATAATAGCCTATTAAAGCATAAATCTACAGCCTTAGTATAGCTTTAAATAGAAAAAATAGGACTAAATGCCTTCCTCTATAATAAATAAGTGCCTAAGGTAATATTACTAATATATTAATACTAGGGAGGAAATAAAGATATTTACTACCTTATTCTGTTATGCCTAAAACATAATTATCTAAGGCTGATCCTAATAGTGTCTATAATAAGAGACCTGTAGGAACTTAGGGCAGCGCTTAATAATAAAAAGCTAGTACTAAATATTATAAAGTAAGTGCTCTTAACTAGGTAACTTTAGTAGTATAGGTTAGCAGAGGAGCTTTATAAGGCATAGTAAATATATAATATTAAGGCTAAAAAAGGGACTAAAGGTAATAGAAATAATAGAATAAAGAAAAAAGAGCTAAATTAAAAGGGAAGGTGCTTATAAGGGGTTTTTACTAATATACTAACCTTTTATATAAAGCATAACTATACTTCTGTTATTATCTATAGTTCCAGGGGAACTAGCAGATATCTTATACTAATAGTTAAAAATAATAAAGACTTTATATTAAAGGCTTAGCAGGAGCTATATAAAAGAATATAGGTTTTCTCCCCTATCTTAGGGTTTTTCCTATATTAAGAAGTTAGTTAATAAACTAGTTAGTAGCTCTAGCTACCTAGCGTACATAAATAATAATATATAAGCTTTACCTTAAAGTATAATAAGGAAAGCTTTTAGGTAAAGTAAGGGGGAAACTCCTGCTTAAGAACATTTCTCTTTAAAATATAGTAACTTCTTATTAATAAAGTTATACACTTCTCTAGAATATTGTTCTTCTTTCTGGTAAAGTCTCTTAAGAGTATTAAGGGCTTTTTAATTACTATTAGAAAGTGTTCTAGTCGGGGTTTGTGGTTCTGGTTAAGGGTCTTTAGTTAAATGAAAATCTTTAATATTATTAGAATCCTTATTATTAGAAAATTCTAGTTGTTAAGTTTTTTTTCCTTTTCTAGTTGCTTTTTCTAGTAAAGGTTTGTAATCCGTGTCAGGGTTAATATTTAAGATATTGACAAGATCTTTAGAGATGTTTAATCTTAATTCTCTGGCTGTTTCGACATTATTATTATTAAGGTAATCACGAAGGGTATACTTAAGATTGTTATTAATTTTATTAAAAGTATCCTTTATCTAATTTTTATAATCTTATTAGAAGTTAATAAGGAGGTTATAACCTTTTCCTTTATTAAGAATGTAGTAGTTAATTATATATATAATACGGTTATTAATCTGTTGCTTAGTAGCTGTATTGATATTAATGTTATCAACTAACTTAGTCCAATTTAAGGATAGAATTAGATAGTATTTATAAAGTTTTTAGGGTAGGGTACTCTTTAGAAGTTCTCTTCTATAGACATCCTTTTAGAGTTATTTATTAAAATTATTCATTTTTCCTTAGCTTAACAATATTTTAGTGTTTTTAGGTTAAGCTTTATATTTAGTGCTAATTAAAGCAGTTAGCGTTAGTTCTCTATAAATAATAGTAAAGATCTGGTTTTAATTATAAATAAGTAATAGTTAATAATAAGGGAGAAAATCTATAAGAGTTAAGTCTTCTTATAATTATAAATAAGTAGCAAAAGTTAATAATTAAAGAAATAATCCTTTAGTTAGCATAACATTAGAATTTCTTATAGTTATATAAGTAAAAGCGTTTAGATAAGTCTCTTCTATATATAACCTAGTAAATCTGTAGTTATTAGCAACTACTAATTAGTATTAGTAATGCTTAGGTTATAGGTATGCTATAGCATAACCATAAGGGGGGGGGGTTTAATAATTAATTTATCTATATCTCTAAAAGAGGGGAAGAAGCAGGCTATAATATAAAGGTATAGTGTTATAGCTATGGTACAGCCTTATATCACATGACCTGTAATCTAGCCAATTAGGATGTATGCATTCTGTGTACAACCCATAATTCCTGGTTAATGCGGCGTATCCCTTCCATCATCCATACGAGCGATTCCGACATTTATATTAGTAATAAACTAAGTAAACCTAAATATTATAATTAAGCCTTAGTAATAGCTATCCTAGCCTTACTTTTTAATAAAAATAGCTATTTAAATTATTTAAGGTTAGGCTAATAAGAATATAAGAAACCCTATACTTTATATAAAAGATTTACTTATAATAATATAGCTATTATACTTACTATTTACTTATATATTAATAAAGGCTACTTTATTAAATAAAACTAATAGTAAAAAAGGATTAAAGTTTATTTTTTTTTATATGCCTTTTATAATAATTATAATTGCTAACTATTATTTCCTTTTTCTTACTAAGCCTTAAGCTTAAAAGCTATCTTTTTTTAAGTTATCTTTATTTTTAAACCTAATCTAGGGTATAGTTATATTAACTATATATATATTAGTTTTTAAAGAATATATAAGGAGAAGGTAGTATACCTTTAATTAATATTTAGTAATTTTATAGTATAAGTACTATTTATTATTATATTGAGATTATATCTCCTTTATTAAAACCTACTTAGTGTATATTTTTTACTACTTAAAGAAAAATATAATATTTATACCTATTATTTTTATATTACCTTTTCTATTTTAAGATATAATTAAAGGGGATCTGGTTATTATATAGTATTAAGCCTTTAAGTATTTTTTTATTTTATAAGATTTAAAATTAAAAGTAATGCTTTATAACCTTTTTACTATTTAAAAGTAGTTTATATAAAAAATATTATATTTTATATAATAGTTTTATATCTTTTTATTTAAAGCTATATATGGTTTAAATAGTTTAATAAATTCTACCTAATAATATTCTTTTATTAAAACTAGCTTTTACTTAAAGTAAATAAAAAAATTATTAAATTTTTCTCTAGGTTATTATTTAACCTAATTTAGTTTAATAATAATATACTTTACCTAATAAGAATTTAGAAATAAGGTATTAAGATATATTAAAAACTCTTTTAAAGTATAATTAATAGATTTTCCTACTTTAAAAAAGAGTAAAACCTAAGCCTAAACCTAATTTAATAAATATTAGTAAATAAAATACTATTTATTCTAATTATTCCTAATAAAAGCACTATTTACCTTAAATTTATAAGCTAAAAGGCTTTTTTATACTAAATATTTAATCTAGTTTTCCTTATAAAAGTTACTTATATTAATAGGTTTTTTTTTTAGTTTTATTTTTATTAAGGCTACTTACTATCTACTTATGCCTAAAGTGCTTATATTAGTATTATAAGATATAGCTAAAGTAAATACTATTTATAGTTATTATTTTAGCTTAATAATTTTACTTATTATATTCTTATTTATTATTTCTTATACTACTACTATACTTTAAATGTATAGTAGCTTTTATATAATATTAGTCTTAGCTAGGTTAGCTATAATATTATATTATATTATATTTGTTATTATTCTGTGTATTGTAGGTATAACTTTTATATTATATTTATTAAGGTTTTTAGGGTAAATAATAAATAAATAAATAATATATATTATAGTCTTACCAAAATACTACTATAAAGCTAGTAACTTAAATAAGAATATTATTTATAAAGAGAAAGAGAAGGAAAAGATTTATTTACTTTTAGTAACCCTGCCTTTATAGTTATATATATAGCTAGGGCCTAAGCTGCTTATATATTACTTATATAAAGCTATCCGCTCTCTGGCTGTGTAGATCCGAGCTTTAAGCTTGAATTCATCACAAAACCTAAAGTATTTTATAGCCCTTTAAGAGATATCTAAAAAATAAGTAAAATAAGCAGAAATATTATCTCTTTTTAACTATTACTTATGCTATTACTTAGGTATATAAGTAGGTTAGTTAAATACTTTATTTTAATAAAACTAAGATTAAAGTAAAAAAGAATGCTTAGTAAGTTATATATTTTATTTAATTTAGTAGATATTAAAAATAGTTTAAGAGCTTAAAGCTAATATAATAAGCCTAGTTAGAATATAAATAATAAGTAAGTTAAAGAAGGGTAATAACTAAAATAAAAATAACCTAAATAATTTAAATATAATAATAGGTTTTAAACTAAAGATTTTAAGTTCTCTCTTACTAAGCTTTAATTTATTTTAAAATAAACTACTTTAGAATTTATAAAACTAAGGGGTTAATAGAAATAGTTTATACTAAATTTAACTAAGAGTAGTACTAATAGTAAAGCAAAAGTTTCCTATATTTATAAAAACCTAGTTATAAATAATAAACTATACTTTAAATATATAAAAAGTATTATAATTTTAGGGATAGCTTTAGGTATTTTATTATAAGCCTCTTACTACCTTACTTATATAATAGGTTTATAACTTACTTATATTAGGTTACCTAGGGCAAAATACTACCTTTTAAGCATTATATAGGGATTATTACTAGGATAGAATATTAAAGGATATAGTATAATATATATAGAACTACTATTACTTTAGTAGGCATAAGAGCTAATAACTTTATTAGGGTTTAACTAGTTATAAATCTTAGTAAACTTTATAATAAAACTTTTAGTATATAATAAGGTATTACTATGCTTTTTAATAGTTATTATAAACTATCTCTTAAAGTATATATAGCTAGAGGTAATAATAAGTATAGTAGCTAAAGCATATATAAAACAGTTTAAATATTACTAGTAGTATTTTTATAAATTCCCCTATTAGATTATTTTTAATTATAGTTTAAATTAGCTTAGTTGCTTTTAAACTATACTTTATAAATAAGTAGGTATTAAGTAACTATTATTTATATTTTATTATTCTTAAATAAATAGTAATATAAAATAGGTAAACTAAAAGGTATAAGTAGTTTTATAAGTAATTATTACCTTCTTATAGTATAATTAGGCTAACTATTTATTAGTATATTAAATAGCGCTTAATAACTAGATTTTTATAGTAACTAGTATAAGTATAAACTAGGTACTAAAGGGCTTTAATATTAAATTAGTTTAGTATGTACTAAATAAGACCAGAAGCTTAACCTTACTTAAAGAAAGAGCTGTATTATTCTTAAAATATATTTAAAAGGGAATAGTAATAGTATAAGCTATAATTAATTTTATATAATAATATTAGCAGGATATAGTAATTGTTTTCTAGTGCCTAGTAGAGTATTACTAAATAGGGGATTTTATATAATTAAATCTTTATTATATAAAGATAAACTATTCTAGCTAAAAACTTAACTAAATAAAAATGAAAATATAAGGTCTTAAATACGCTAACTTTACTTACTATTTATTTAAATATCCTATAGGGAATATACCCGGTTTTTTATATAAACCTTATTAAGAGGGCAGCTACTAATCTGCTTTTATTATAATAGCTAGTAGATTCTAGACTAGGCCTAACACTCTTGCTTTATAAAGATAATTTAGAATTAGTGGAGTATAAGATTAAGAAAATAATAGTAGTAAGAAATACCTAAGGCTAGGGTAATTAATAGGATATATTAGTTAAGTAAGCAGGATATATTTAGCTAATATAAGAACCCTTAAAAGGTTTTTTAGATATAATAGCACTAGAGTGGTATAAGGCATAATAGGGCAATATACGTAATAACAACAGGCCTGCACAAGGCGTAACCTAATTTCTAACTACATTTTACTATAAGGCATTTAAGTTAAAAAAAAAATTAAACAATATATATAGGGCGGATGCATAGGAGACTGTATAATGCTTCGCTCTAACCTTTAAATGGCGAGAAGGGGGCTATATAATAGATTTAAGCTTAAAGCTTAGATCTATACAGCTAGAGAGCATATAGCATTATATAAGCAATATATAAGCGGTTCAGGCCCTAGTTACATATATAACTATAAAGGTAAGAATACTAGAATTAAATAGATCTTTTTCTTTTTTTCTTCTTTATAAATATTATTTTTATTTAAGTTACTAGCTCTGCAGTAGCATTCTAGCGAGACCATAACAGCTTATAAGCATAATAAGGAGGAAGGTAAGTCCTAAAAACGCTAGCATTACTAGCTGCTACAGCCCTGGCCTACCTTATTTCTGCTTATAAATATATCTTCTTACTATAGGCTGTAATGAATTCGAGCTTAAAGCTCGGATCTACACAGCCAGAAAGCAGATAGCTTTATATAAGCAATATATAAGCAGCTTAAGCCCTAGTTATATATATAACTATAAAGGTAAGGTTATTAAAATTAAATAAATCTTTTTCTTTTCTTTTTCTTTATAAATAATATTCTTATTTAAGTTACTAGCTTTATAGTTATATTTTGGTAAGACTATAATACATATTATTTATTCTTTTATTATTTACCTTAAAAACCTTAATAAATATAATATAAAGGTTATACTTATAATAAACAGAATAATAATAAATATATTATAACCTAATACTATAGCTAACCTAGCTAAGACTAGTATTATGTAAGAGCTATTATATCTTTAAAGTATAGTAATAGTATAGGAAATAATAAATAAGAATATAATAAGTAAAATTACTAAGCTAAAATAATAGCTATAAATAGTATTTACTTTAGCTATATCTTATAATACTAATATAGGCACTTTAGGTATAAGTAAATAGTAAGTAGCTTTAATAAAGATAAAACTAAAAAAAAAACCTATTAATATAAGTAACTTTTATAAGAAAAACTAGATTAAATATTTAATATAAAAAAGCCTTTTAGCTTATAAACTTAAAATATATAGTGCTTTTATTAGAAATAATTAAAATAAATAGTATTTTATTTATTAATACTTATTAAATTAGGTTTAGGCTTAGGTTTTATTTTTTTTTAAAGTAGGAAAATCTATTAATTATACTTTAAAAGAATTCTTAATATATTTTAATACTTTATTTCTAAATTTTTATTAAAAAGAGCATATTATTATTAAACTAAATTAAGTTAAATAATAACCTAAAAAAAAATTTAATAATTTTTTTATTTACTTTAAGTAAAAGCTAGTCTTAATAAGAGAATATTATTAAGTAAAATTTATTAAACTATTTAAACTATATATAGCTTTAAATAAAAAAATATAAAATTACTATATAAAATATAATATTTCTTATATAAACTACTTTTATATAGTAAAGAAATTATAAAGTATTACTTTTAATTTTAAATCTTATAAAATAAAAGAATACTTAAAGGCTTAATATTATATAATAATTAAATTCACTTTAGCTATATTTTAAAATAAAGAAAGTAATATAAGAATAATAAGTATAAATATTATATTCTCTTTTAAGTAGTAAAAAATATATACTAAGTAGGTTTTAATAAAGGAAATATAATTATAATATAATAATAAATAGTGCTTATATTATAAAGTTACTAAATATTAATTAAAAGTATACTACCTTTTTCTTATATATTCTCTAAAAACTAATATATATAGGGTAAATATAACTATACCTTAGGTTAGGTTTAAAGTTAAAAATAACTTAAAAAAAAATAGCCCTTAAGCTTAAGGCTTAGTAAGGAAAAGGAAAATAATAATTAGCTATTATAATTATTATAAAAAGTATATAAATAAATAAAAAAGAAAATAAACTCTAATTCTTTTTTATTATTAGTTTTATTTAATAAAATAGCCTTTACTAATATATAAGTAAATAGTAAGTATAATAGTTATATTACTATAAGTAAATCTTTTATATAAAGTATAGGGTTTTTTATATTCCTATTAGCCTAACCTTAAACAATTTAAATAGCTATTTTTATTAAAAAGTAAGGCTAAAATAGCTATTATTAAGGCTTAATTATAATATCTAGGGTTACCTAGTTTATTACTAATATAAATAAATAGAGTTTTCTAGTCTTAATATATATAATCCTAAGTCTTACTTAATAATATATCTTAAAAACCTTATAATTAAAGTAATATAATATTATAATTTATATAACCTAAGAGTTACTTATAGTTTATTCTTTAAGAAACCTTTAAGTATAAGTAATATTTACTAAAAAGGTAATAACTTTAATAATTATAATATTAAGTTTAGTATATACTAAAATAATATAATAAGTAGTAATAAAAAAAGAAAAAAAGAAAAAAATATATAGTTTTTAGCTACTAGCTTATAAGATATAATCTTAATACTTAATATTTTTATACTTAAACTAGACCTAGTTAGAATGCTTTTAGACTACTTACTAAAAGAGCTCTAGGATTTTAAAGACTTATTTAATAAAGAAAAGGTAAATATATTATTATTATATAAAAGGACTATAAACTATTATATTTAATTATAAAAAAACCCTAATAGTATAAACCCTAAGCTTCCTTAAGCTTTTTTATATAATATACCTTAAAAGTAGCTCTTAAAGATATAAAAATAAATTATAAACCTTATAAATAAAGATTAAATATAAGCTAGCTCTTTATTAGCTAAGGCTTTAGTCTTACTTATTAAAAAGGTAGAAGGGGGTTAGTAATTTTATATAAATTATTAAGTATTAAATAATGTTATAGCTTAAAATAAGTACTTCCTTCTTTTAATTAAAAAAACCCTTTACTTTCTAGCTAAGGCTAAATACTTTACTAAGCTTAATATTTATATAGCCTTTTATAAGCTATAAGTTACTAAAAAAAATAAGTAGTTAATAGTATTTTAAATATAATTTAAACTCTTTAAGTAGCTAGTTTACCTTTTTAGTTTAATAAAAATACTTACTACTTTTTAATAATATATTAATAATACTTTAAAAAATATATTAAGAGACTTTATAATAGCCTATTTAAATAATATTCTTATTTACTTTAAGGGCTTTAAGAAAGATTATATAATAAAAGTATAAGAGGTCTTATAATAACTAAAATATACTAGGCTATACTTAAATATTAATAAGTATATATTTATAATTATAAAAATAAAGTACCTAGGATTTATTATAAAAGCTAGAAAGGCTATTTACTTTAATTTAAAAAAAATTATAGCTATTTAAAATTAAGAGTCCCTTTAAATAGTTTATAAGGTATAAAGCTTCTTAAGCTTTATAAATTTTTATTAAGAGTTTATTAATAACTTCTTAAACCTTATAAGCCTTTTAACTAATCTTATTAAAAAAGCTATTAGGTTTTACTAGTTCTTAAAATATAAAAAGGTATTTTAGGTACTTAAAGCTACCTTTATTTTATTCTTAATTTTTATATAATAAAATCCTAACTTAAAAATATAAGTAAAGGCTAACTTTTTTAATAAAGCTATAAATAAATATCTTTCTTAATATAATTTAAAGAGAATATAAAGGCTAGTAGTATATTACTTAGTATAACTAATAGCTATATAGTAAAATTATATAATTTATAATAAAAAGCTCTTTAGTATTATTTCCTACTTAAAAGTATAATTAGCTAAGCTAAGAAGCATAGCTTAGCTATTTATAATTCTTATAAATTATAAGAACTTAAAGTATTTTATAGCCTCTTAGAAAATATTTAAAAAATAAGTAAAATAAGTAGAAATATTATTCCTTTTTAACTATTACTTATATTATTACTTAGGTATATAAGTAGGTTAGCTAAATACTTTATTTTAATAGGACTAAGATTAAAAAAAAGGAAAATAGCTAGTAGGTTATATATTTTGCCTCATTTAGGGGATATTAAAGATAATTTAAGAGTTAGGAGCTAATATTATAGACCTAATTAAAGTGTAAATAATAAGCAAACTAAAGAAGAGTAATAACTAAAATAAGAATAACCTAAATAATTTAAATATAATAGTAGGTTCTAGTCTAAGTAAACTAGAGAAAAATAGTAACTAAAATAAGAATAACCTAAATAATTTAAAAATAATAGCAGGCTCTAGTTTAGAGGTTTTAAGTCCTTTTTTATTAAGCTTTAATTTATTTTAAGATAAATAGCTTTAGGATTTATAGGACTAAGGGGTTACTAAGGATAGTTTATACTAAATCTAACTAAAAGTAATACTATGTTATGGTCTTGCTAGAATGCAACTGCAGAGCTAGTAACTTAAATAAGAATATTATTTATAAAGAAAAAGGTAAGGAAAAGATCTATTTAATTCTAGTAACCCTGCCTTTATAGTTATATATATAACTAGGGCCTAAACTGCTTATATATTACTTATATAAAGCTGTCTGCTTTTTAGCTATATAGATTTAAGCTTTAAGCTTAAATTTATTATATAGCCCCCTTCTTACTATTTAAGGGTTAAAGCAAAGTATTATAGTTAGTAATTAGGTTGCCCCTTATATAGGCCTATTATTATAGCATATATTACCCTATTATGCCTTATAATGCTTTAGTACTACTATATTTAAAAAACTTTTTAAAGGTTCTTATATTAACTAAATATATCCTACCTATTTTACTAATATATCCTGTTAGTTACCCTAACCCTAGGTATTTCTTACTACTATTATTTCCTTAATTTTATATTCTGCTAAATTTAGATTATTTTTATAAAGTAGGAGTATTAAGCCTAGTTTAGAATTAGCTAAGTATTGTAATAAAAGCAGATTAGTAGCTGCCCTTTTAATAAGGTTTATATAAAAAACTAGGTATATTCCCTATAGAATATTTAAATAAATAGTAAGTAGAGTTAGTGTCTTTAAAACCTTATATTTTGCCTTTATTTAGTTAAGTTTTTAGCTAGAATAGTTTATTTTTATATAATAAAGATTTAATTATATAAAATCCCTTATTTAGTAATATTCTACTAAATACTAGGAAATATTTATTATATTCTGCTAATATTATTATATAAAATTAATTATAGCTTATACTATTACTATTCCCTTTTAAATATATTCTAGAAATAATATAGCTTTTCCCTTAAGTAAGGTTAGGCTTTTAGTCTTATTTAGTATATACTAAACTAATTTAATATTAAAGCCCTTTAGCACCTGGTTTATACTTATACTAATTACTATAAAGATTTAGTTATTAAGCGCTATTTAATAAGCTAGTAAATAGTTAGCTTAGTTATACTATAGAAAGGTAATAACTACTTATAAAACTACTTATACTTTTTAGTTTACTTATTTTATACTACTATTTATTTAAGGATAATAAAATATAAATAATAGTTACTTAATACTTACTTACTTATAAAGTATAGTTTAAAAATAACTAAGCTAGTTTAAACTATAGTTAAAAATAATTTAATAGGAAAATCTATAGAAATACTACTAATAATATTTAAACTATTCTGTGTATACTTTAGCTATTATACTTATTATTACCTTTAGTTATATATACTTTAAGAAATAATATATAATAATTATTAGGAAGTATAGTAATACCTTATTATATATTAGAAGTTTTATTATAAAATCTACTAAGATTTATAATTAGTAATGGTTTATAATTAGTATAAGCTTTAATAAACCCTAATAAAGTTATTAGCTTTTATACATACTAAAGTAATATATCGGCGTGGAGGAGGCAATAGCGGCACGCCAACTGCAGAGTAAAGACATAGTTATTATGTTTACTAAAGCAAGGAGGAAATAAAAGGAAAACATAGCCTGGGTAAGAGTTACCTTTAGACCTAAGGCAGAAGTAAACAAAAAGATATTTAGTATAATTATTAAGGGATTTCTAATATAACTAATAAGCTATATTATAACTAAGGATATAAGGAAGAATATTAAAAAGAAAAATAGTTTAAATATAGTAAAAATAATAGTATAAAAGCTAAAGGGAATAGTAATAAGAGTACTACTAGTAGTTAGTATTAAGAGCACTAAGTTAGTAAACTACCTATACTATAAGGGATTAGTATACTAAGTAGAGATTTTTAATGCTAAGCTATATAATAAGATAATTTACCTAAAGTAATATTATAACTATTATAAGATTAAATATATTACTAAGTACTATAAAAAGAAAGTAAGATATAGTAGGTATACTACTAAAAAATACCTTAAGGGAAAGAGGACTTACTTAATATTAATAGGTAAGGTATAGAAGAAATACCTAAATTATATAGGGGTATATTTAGTATAGTTTTAGCTATATTTAGTAAGTAATAATAAATAGTAGTAGGCTAGAAAGGCTTATACTATAAGGCTGCTATTCTTTTATAGTTATTAGTTAAAGGCTATAACAGCTACTATAGGTAAGGGTTATTATAAAGAAGAGACTAAGGAACTAATAAAGAAGTAGCTAAGAAAAAGAAATATATACCTAAGGGGCCTATTTATAAGATAAACCTAAAAGCTATAATTAGAACTATAAAGACTAGTAAAGAAAGGTATAATACTAGCCTTTTTATAACTAACTAGAGGGTAAAATAATACTAGGGCCAGCCTAACTAAAGTGCTTTAAAGTATATAATAAAGTATATAATTAAGGTTATATACTAGAATATATAGAAGAAAAGTAATTTAATATATCTAGTATTAGAGCATAGCATTAGCCTTAAGATAATAGCTATTTAGGAACTAAAAGGTTATAATAATATACTACTAAATCTATCTTAAAAGCACTATATATTAGTAATATATAGTAAAAGAATAGTAATTTATATATATTAAAGGGTTAAGATAGGACTTTAAATTATAAAAAGAGAAAAGGATTAATATAATATTAAGCTATATAAAGTAAAGGTATATAATATTTATTCCCTAGCTTATAAAAGGGAGTAGTAAATACCTTTATAATACTTTACTAATACCTAGGCAAAGGGCTAAAGTATATTTATAGGAAATTTTAACTAATACTACCCCTTATAGGATAGATGTAGCTAAACCTCTTAAGGGTATAATAAGATATTAGAATTTATAATAAGGTAGTAACTTAGCCTAGCTATACTATTTAGGGAAGTAATAAGAAGAAAATATAATAGTAAAGATAGTATTATTAACTATATATAAACTACTTATAATGTTAATATTAAATTTATTAAGCTAGTAGAAATTACCAGATCTAACTATATACCTTAGCTTATTAGTATTAAAATAAATAGGAAATTAAGCAATAGCTTAGAGTTAGTCTAGGGTTAGAGAACAGTAAATAAGAACCTTATTATAGTAAAGGCTTTAAACAGACTTAAAAAGAAGGGATTAAAGCTCCTGCTATATAACTAGCAGGAAATTAATAACTATATATAATAGCTTACCTAATAGCTTATAAAAATAGCTAATATAGTAGCACTTAAATAACCTTAAGGGTATAGTAAATTATAGCCTTAGTAGAATAAAAGAGTAAAAAATATAATAGTAAAGGTAAGATATACTAATAAGCAGTAGTAGTAATAATAAACATAGGAATTATAGCAGGCCTTAATAAAAGCAACAGAAAAACAGAATTATATTATTTTAAAGAAGAAGAAAAGTAGTTAGTAATAAGCAGTTAATAAGTTATTTAGGTTAAAAAGGAGCCTTTAAACCCTAAAGCACTAGGCCTAGCTATAAAGTGGACTTTCTCCTAAAATACAGCAGGTCTTACTACTAACTTAGCTAGGAAATAATAGCAGGGAGGAGATAGTAAAGGTTATATATAAGGGTAAGGCAAAGGTATTTATAAAGAGGTTTTTTCTTTTATTTATAGCTAGGGCTCTAGGTCTAGAAACAAAAGTAGAAATAAGATACTATAGTAATAATTAAATAGTTCTTGTATTTATAAAGGAGGAAATTAAAGAAGTTATAAAGAATATAGTAAGTTAGAAAGCCCTAAGGCTAGATAAGTTACTAATAGGTTTCCTAAAGCTATATAAAGCAGCCCTAATATTATATTTAATATGCCTTATAAATATATACTATAGTTTAGGATACTATCTAGCCTTTTTTTAGTAAGCAAAGGTAGTAGTTTTATATAAACCTAAGAAAACCCTTAAGGAGTTAGGCAAACTAAGGGGGTAAAGGCTAATATTACTATTAAATATACTAAGAAAAGTAATTAAGGAAGCTATTATAAGAAGGATTACTACTATAGTAAAGGAAGGCTATATACTACTAAACATATAAATAGGTAATAAGGCTGGTAGGTTAATAAAAATAGTACTAAGTATACTAAAAGAGGTTATAAAAATAATATAATATTACTAGGGAATAGTATTATTATTAGAACTAGATATTACTAGGGTATTTAATACTATTAGCTATAAATAGCTAATCTATACTATAAAGGAGTTAGGACTATTAGGGTAAATAGCCAGATAGGCACAGGGCTTTATATTAAAAAGAAAAGTATAATTAGTATTTAATAGGTGTATTACTAAGGAAATCTAAGTTATTATAGGAGTTTTATAAGGGTTACTAATATTTCCTATTCTCTTCCTACTTTATATTATACTATTATATTAAAGACTAGTAGTAGTAGAATTAATATTAACATTAAGTTTCTTAAATAATATAAATATTATAGTATATAGAAAAATAATAAAGAAGACTAAAGTATAACTAAAAAGAGCCTAAAGGATATATAAAGAGTAGTTAAAGGAATATAAGCTAAGGTTTAACCTAGGGAAGAGCAAGCTAATACACTTTATAAAAAAAAAGTAGGTAATTATAATAATAATTTAACTTAAAAGGATAATAATATAACTAATATAATTAGCGTAATTTCTAGGGGTTTAGATTTACTAGAAGCTTTATTAATTAACCTATATAAAGAAGGTAAATACTAAATTATTATAGTAAAGGTTAGTACTTATAGTGCTAGCTGTATTTATATAGAGATACTAACTAAAGTGTATAAGATCCCTTTATATATAGGTAATAAGAAGCATAATAGCCTATAAAGCTAGAATATACTATACCTATAGTAAGTTAAAAGGAGTAATATAGGGGGTAGTAAAGGCATTTATAAGGAAATAAAATAAATACTTAAGGCAGGTTATAAGGGCATATAAGGCAATACTAGTAATACTCTTAGAAATAAAAGTAGTAGTACTACTAGTAGACCTATACCTTAATTATATTAAGTAATAATTTTACTAAAGACTTAAGGATAGTAGTATAAGCAAGAAAATATAATAGGCATATAATTTAATAGTATTATAGCTATAATACTAAGAAAGAGGCTGCTAATATAATTACTATAAGGCATTTTTTAATACCCCCCCCCCCCTCCCTAGTAGCCTTATAGCTAAATAAGAATTAAAAAGAGAGTGGAAAAAATAGTAAATATAGTAAAGGCATAAGGCTTAAATAAGAAGAGAATAGGTAAAAGCAATAGTAATAAATAAGGAACCTAACTTTAAAAGTATAAAAAAATAATAAGGCTTTATAATAGCCTACTAAAGCATAAATCTACAGCCTTAGTATAGCTTTAAACAGAAAAAATAGGACTAAATGCCTTCCTTTATAATAAATAAGTGCCTAAGATAATATTACTAATATATTAATACTAGGGAGGAGATAAGGATATTTACTACTTTATTCTTTCCTGCTTAAAATATAACTATTTAAGGCTAATTCTAGTAGTGCCTATAATAAAAGACCTATAGGAGCTTAAAGCAGTGCTTAATAATAAGAAGCTAGTACTAAATATTATAAAGTAAGTGCTCTTAACTAGGTAACTTTAATAGTATAAGTTAGCTAAAGAGCTTTATAAGGTATAGTAAATATATAATATTAAGATTAAGAAAGGGACTAAAAATAATAAAAATAATAGAATAGAGGAGGAAGAGCTGGATTAGAAGGGGAGGTGCTTATAGGGGGTTTTTACTAATATACTAACCTTTTATATAAAGTATAACTATACTTTTATTATTATTTATAGTTCTAGGAGAACTAGCAGATATCTTATACTAATAGTTAAAAATAATAAAGACTTTATATTAAAGGCTTAGTAGGAGCTATATAGAAGAATATAGGTTTTCTCCCCTATATTAGGGTTTTTCCTATATTAAGAAGTTAGTTAATGAACTAGATAGTGGCTCTAGCTACCTAGCGTACATGAATATATATATATATATACTAAAGTAATAATAGTTTTATATATACTATACTATATCTTTTAATATTTTATCCTAATAATAATCCTTATATAGTACTTAAAAAGTAATATTTTACTCTAAGTAGCTTAATATAAGTAAGTTATAAACTTATTATATAAGTAAGATAATAAGAGGCTTATAATAAAATATTTAAAGTTATTCTTAAAATTATAATACTTTTTATATATTTAAAGTATAGTCTGCTATTTATAACTAGGTTTTTATAAATATAAGGAACTTTTGCTTTATTATTAGTATTACTTTTAGTTAGATTTAGTATAAATTATCCTTAGTAACCCCTTAGTTCTATAAATTCTAAAGCTATTTATTTTAAAATAAATTAAAGCTTAGTAAAAAAGGACTTAAAACCTTTAAACTAAAGCCTATTATTATATCTAAATTATTTAAATTATCCTTATTTTAGTTATTACTTTCCTTTAGTTTGCTTAAACTAAAACCTATTATTATATTTAAATTACTTAAGTTATTCTTATTTTAGTTATTACTTTCCTTTAGTTTACTTATTATTTATACTTTAATTAGGTTTATAGTATTAGCTCTTAACTCTTAAATTATTTCTAATATTTCCTAAATTAAGCAAAATATATAACCTACTAGCTATTCTTTTTTTTTCTAATTTTAGTCTTATTAAAATAAAGTATTTAGCTAACCTGCTTATATACCTAAGTAATAGTATAAGTAATAGTTAAAAAGAAATAATATTTTTACTTATTTTACTTATTTTTTAAATATCTCCTAAGAGGCTATAAAATACTCTAGGTTTTTATAATTTATAAGGATTATAAATAGCTAAGCTATACTCCTTAGCTTAGCTAATTATACCTTTAAGTAGGAAATAATACTAAAAAGCTCCTTATTATAAATTATATAATTCTGCTATATAGCTATTAGTTATATTAAGTAGTATATTACTAGCCTTTATATTCCCTTTAAATTATATTAAGAAAGGTATTTACTTATAGCCTTATTAAAAAAGTTAGCCTTTACTTATATTTCTAAGTTAAAATCCTATTATATAAGAATTAAAAGTAAAATAAAAATAGCTTTAAGCACTTAAAATACCTTTTTATATTTTAAGAATTAATAAAACCTAGTAGCTTTCTTAGTAAGGTTAATTAAAGGGCTTATAAGGTTTAAGAAGTTATTAATAAACTTTTAATAAAAATTTATAAAGCTTAAGAAGCTTTATACCCTATAAACTATTTAAAGAAACTTTTAATTTTAAATAGTTATAATCTTTTTTAAATTAAAGTAAATAGCCTTTCTAGCTTTTATAATAAATTCTAAGTACTTTACCTTTATAACTATAAATATATACTTATTAATATCTAAGTATAGCTTAGTATATTTTAGTTATTATAAGACTTTTTATACTTTTATTATATAGTCTTTTTTAAAGCCTTTAGAGTAAATAATAATATTATTTAAATAAGCTATTATAAAGTTTTTTAATATATTTTCTAAGGTATTATTAATATATTATTAAAAAGTAATAAATACCCTTACTAAACTAAAAAAGTAAACTAGCTACTTAAAAAGTCTAAATTATATTTAAAATACTATTAATTACTTATTTCTTTTAGTAACCTATAGCTTATAAAAGGCTATATAAATATTAAGCTTAGTAAAGTATCTTACTTTAACTAAAAAGTAAAGGGTTTTTTTAATTAAAAAAAGAAAGTACTTATTTTAAGCTATAACTTTATTTAATACTTAATAGTTTATATAAAATTACTAACCCTCTCCTGCTTTCTTAATAAGTAAGATTAAAGCCCTAGCTAATAAAAAGCTAGCTTATATTTAACCTTTATTTATAAGATTTATAATTTGCTTTTATATCTTTCAGAGCTATTTATAAGGTATATTATATAAGGAAGCTTAATAAAGCTTAGGGTCTATACTATTAAGGTTTTTTTATAGTTAAATATAATAGTTTATAGTCCCTTTATATAATAGTAATATATTTACCTTTTTCTTATTAAATAAGTCTTTAAAATTCTAGAGCTTTTTTAGTAAGTAGTTTAAAAGTATTTTAATTAGGTTTAGTTTAAATATAAAAATATTAAGTATTATAGTTATATTTTATAAGCTAGTAGCTAAAAATTATATATTTTTTTCTTTTTTTTCTTTTTTTACTATTACTTATTATACTATTTTAGTATATACTAAACCTAATATTATTATTATTAAAGTTACTATCTTTTTAGTAAATATTATTTATACCTAAAGGTTTCTTAAATAATAAACTATAAGTAATTCCTAGGTTATATAAATTATAATATTATATTACTTTAACTATAGGGTTTTTAAGATATATAACTAGGTAAAACCTAGGATTATATATATTAAGACTAAAAAACTTTATTTATTTATATTAGTAATAAACTAGGTAAACCTAAATATTATAATTAAGCCTTAGTAATAGCTATTTTAGCCTTACTTTTTAATAAAAATAGCTATTTAAATTATTTAAGGTTAGGCTAATAAGAATATAAGAAACTTTATACTTTATATAAAAGATTTACTTATAGTAATATAGCTATTATACTTACTATTTACTTATATATTAATAAAGGATATTTCATTAAATAAAACTAATAATAAAAAAAGGATTAAAGTTTATTTTTTTTAATTTATATACCTTTTATAATAATTATAATAATTAATTATTATTTTCCTTTTTCTTACTAAGCCTTAAGCTTAAGGGCTATTTTTTTTAAGTTATTTTTAACTTTAAATCTAATTTAAAGTATAATTATATTAATTATATATATATTAGTTTTTAAAGAATATATAAAAAAAAAATAGTATATTTTTAATTAATATTTAGTAACTTTATAATATAAGTATTATTTATTATTATACTAAGATTATATTTTCTTTATTAAAACCTACTTAATATATATTTCTTACTATTTAAAGAAGAATATAATATTTATACTTATTATTTTTATATTATCTTTCTTATTTTAAAATATAGCTAAAGGAAATTTAATTATTATATAATATTAAGCCTTTAAGTATTTTTTTATTTTATAAGATTTAAAATTAAGAGTAATACTTTATAATCTTTTTACTACTTAAAAGTAATTTATATAAAAAATATTATATTTTATATAATAATTTTATATTTTTTTATTTAAAGCTATATATAGTTTAAATAATTTAATAGATTTTACTTAATAATATTTTCTTATTAAGACTAGTTTTTACTTAAAATAAATAAAAAAATTATTAAATTTTTCTTTAAATTATTATTTAATTTAATTTAGTTTAATAATAATATACTTTTTTTAATAAGAATTTAAAAATAAGGTATTAAAATATACTAAAAACTCCTTTAAAGTATAATTAATAAATTTTCTTATTTTAAAAAAAAATAAAACCTAAGCTTAAACTTAATTTAATAAGTATTAATAAATAAAATACTATTTATTTTAATTATTTTTAATAAAAGTATTATTTATTTTAAGTTTATAAGCTAAAAGGCTTTTTTATATTAAATATTTAATTTAGTTTTTCT
>AFQZ01000492.1:0-36017 GCA_000222935.2 Aciculosporium take MAFF-241224
ATTAAGCTTAACACCTATTCTATCCATATTTGTAATAAAATATAAAAAAGGCATGGCACTATTAAGAATATAAAAAGAAATTATACTAAAGATTATAGGAAGCTTTAAAATGCTATTTAAGGTCGCACTTCTAGCACTAAAGTTAATAGTTTTCTGGTTAAAAGAAGGCTTAATTATAAGGTCTGTTATAAGGCGCATTAAGGCTTTGACTTAACCTTAGCCAGCAGTTGAAATTCCGGCTGCTCTAGTATTTAGAAGGATACTATAAAACGTTTCCGTAGTATATCGTAAATCCACAAGAAATACCTGCTTTTGTGTGGTTTCATTAGTATTGTGGTTATAAGGGTCTTTAATAAATAACATGTGTTTAAAGGCGTTATCTTATAGGAAATTCATAGTTAAGGCAGAAAAGAGAGGGGGATTAGGTGCTTATATAAAGAAAGTTATAAATGTAAGGGTTTCTTGTGCTTCTCTATTGCTTTATGCTTTTTCTTCTTTAGAGGCAATAAATGCTGCGTTTTAGGCAGCTTTTTTATATTTATCCTTATCCCTGCTATCCGGGGGTAATAACTCTTTGTCTTTACCTTTAAATGCTTATAAGAATGCATGAAATTAGCGTTTAGAAGGAGGGGATTTATGCCTTTAGTTACTCCACTAAGTTTCTTTTGCTTTCTTTTGTTTAGAGATAGGATAGTTAGTTAACTAACATCCTTCTTTATAATAGATAAAGCATTTCTTAAATCTAGCTTTATTTTAGGGTTAGAAAGCTTGTGAATATTATCAGTTGGTAAATAAGACCATGTTAGTGCTTAGGGTAGTGTTTTAAGGTTAATACTTGCTTTCTCTTGCAATCTATTAGCTTATGGATGATTTTAAAACAGGTTCTATCATATCTTTCATTGTAAGGCAGCAGCGAATATTACCAACTATGCCTTTATAGGTATTAGTTCGGACGTAGGTTATCTGGTTAAATTTGGGGCTATCTTGAACAGATATTTCCAGTTAGCGCCTAAGGATTATATCTTTCTTAAAGGGGGGGTAAAGACTATTGAATAGGTCTAAGAGCTATTAAATTATTAATTCTAAATATTTAAGTTTAGTCTTTATTAGATTTTTAGCTGTGACGTAATGAAACTTTATCTCTTAAAATCGTGTTTAGTAGAATTTTCGATTTTCTTTAGTCTTAAAGTTTTCCTTTATCTGCTTAGTTATTATGTTAAATAAAATAAGTCTTCTGCTAAATTTCTTAAGGTAATACTTATAGGCATTACCTATAAGCATTATTAACAGTGCAAACGGGTATAACTTAGGTGAAATTCCTTATACTATGTAGATATCCTTAAAGATTAGGACTTTAGGATATATAAAGTTGAAAAGTGCTCTAGAATACTTGTTTTCCTTATTATAAGCTCTAGCAAGGGAGTTTAAGGCTTTTTGGTTTATATTAGTAATTTCCTTTAATATAGTTTGTTATTTTAAGGGAGAGGGGATTGTTGTTTTTATTATTATTTCTTTAGTAGGAGGGTTAGGAGGGTTAGGGAGAGGTGAGGTTATTATTAATGTTAACGTGTTAATAGTGTTGTTTTCTGTCGGGAGCTTTCTATTAGGAAAGAAGACAGAATTATTTATACTAACTAAATTAGTGAGTACATAGTTAATTAGTCTTTATAATCCTTCCTGCGTGTTAATTCCTTAATCTTAAAGAATATCTTGAAGTACTTGTTAGACCTTAGGGGTAATCTTCTTAAAAATATTGGCATTTTATTCTTTAAAGTCTTCTTAGTATGTAAACAGAAACCTAGTACCTTGCTAGTTACTAGATTCATACTAGTCGATATAGTAGGCAAATTTGTCGTAGAGTTTAAAAGTTATAGCTTTTTTAGGGTTAATTTGTTTATTAGCTTCGGCCTATTTCTCTGTAAAGTAGTTAGAATACTTTTGGAGTTTTATAGAAAGGGAGTCTTAGATAGGTTAATTAGCTCTAATAGTGGAAGTTAAAGCCATTTTTAGTGTTTTCTCTGTAATAGATAGCGAAGAAGATACTTTAATTATAAACTAGTAGCAAGTTAATAATAAGGGGTAAATTCCATAAAGAAACTTTCTTAATAATTGTAGACAAGTAGCAAAAGTCGACGATAATAGAAAAAGTTGCTTTTAGGTAGCACAAACAACGGATTCTGTATAATTAAGTAAATAAGTGCGTTATATTAGAAGTTTGTCTCTTCTGTTAATTCCTAGCTAATCTGTGGTTATAACAACTACTAATTAGTACTGGTTTTATAGGGTGTGATTACTATAGTAATAACAGGGGGGTAACAAAGGTCTAATATCTATATTCTTATAATTATCTAAAGGGAAAAAAGGGGGACAATGCAGAAGTGTAGTGTTATAGCTATAGTACTGCCCTAGGTCACATGACATAGTAATCCAGCTAATTAGGGCACGCGCATTATGCATATGACCCACAATTCCCGGTCACTATCGTGTATCCCTTCCATCCTTAAGACGAGCGATTCCAACACCTTATAAACTATTTTAAGTAACTTTTAATCTTAAATAGCTATAATCTTTTTTAGGTTAAGGCAGATAGCCTTCCTAGCTTTTATAATAAATCCTAGGTACTTTATCTTTATAATTATAAATATATACTTATTAATATCTAAGTATAGCCTAGTATATTTTAGCTATTATAAGACCTTTTATAATTTTACTATATAGTCTTTTTTAAAGCCCTTAGTATAAATAAGGATATTATTTAAATAAGCTATTATAAAGTCTTTTAATATATTCTTTAAGGTATTATTAATATATTATTAAAAAGTAGTAGGCACCCCTACTAAACTAAAAGGGTAAACTAGTTACTTAAAAAGTCTAAATTATATATAAAATACTATTAACTACTTATTTTCTTTAGTAACCTATAGTTTATAAAAGGCTATATAAATATTAAGCTTAGTAAAGTATCTTACTTTAGCTAGTAAGTAAAGGGTCTTTTTAATTAAAAAAAGGGAGTACCTATCCTAAGCTATAACTTTATTTAACACCTAATAGTCTATATAAAATTACTAACCCCCTTCTGCCTTCTTAATAAGTAAAACTAAGGCCTTAGCTAATAAAGAGCTAGCTTATATCTAACCTTTATTTATAAGATTTATAATTTACTTTTATATCTTTAAAAGCTACTCTTAAGGTATATTATATAAGGAAGCCTAAAGAAGTTTAGGGTCTGTACTATTAGGGTTTTTCTATAGTTAAATATAATAGTTTACAGTTCCTTTATATAATAGTAATATATTTACCTTTTTCTTATTAAATAAGGCTTTAAAATCCTAAAGCTCTTTTAATAAGTAGTTTAAAAGCGTTTTAATTAGGTCTGGTTTAGGTGTAAAAATTTTAAGTATTAAAGTTATATCTTATAAGCTAGTAGCTAAAAATTATATATCTTTTTCTTTTCTTACTACTACTTATTATACTATATTAGTATATATTAAACCTAATATTATAATTATTAAAGTAGCTACCTTCTTAGTAAATATTACTTATATCTAAAGGTTTTCTAAAAAACAGACTATAAGTAACTCCTATACTATATAAATTATAATATTATATTACTTTAGCTATAGGGTTCTTAAGATATATAACTAGGTAAGACCTAGGATTATATATACTAAGACTAAAAAACTTTATTTATTTATATTAGTAGTAAACTAGGTAACCCTAGATATTATAATTAGGCCTTAATAGTAGCCATCCTAGCCTTACTTTTTAATAAAAATAGCTATTTAAATTGTTTAAAGTTAGGCTAATAAGAATATAAAAAACCTTATACTTTATATAAAATATTTATTTATAATAATATAGCTATTATACTTACTGTCGGAATCGCTCGTATGGATGATGGAAGGGATACGCCGCATTAACTAGGAATTATAGGTTGCACACAGAATACATGCACCCTAATTGGCTGGATTACAGGTTATATGACCTGGGGCCGTACCGTGGCTATAACACTACACCTCCGCATTGTAGCCTGCTTCTTCCCCTCTTTTAGAGATATAAATAAATTAAATATTAAACCCCCCCCCCTACATTTGTACTACAGCATACTTATAACCTAAGCGCTACTAACACTAATTAGTGGTTGCTAATAACTACAGATTTATTAGGTTATACCTAAAAGAGACTCATTTAAACGCTTTTACTTATATAACTACGAGAAATTCTAACGTTATGCTAACTAAAGGATTATTTCTTTAAATCGTTAACTATTAAATCGTTTATAATTATAAGAAGACTTAACTCTTATAGATCTTCTTCCTTATTATTAACTATTACTTATTTACAATTAAAACCAGATCTTCACTGTTATTCATAGAAAAATAACGCTAACTACTTTAATTAGTACTAAACATAAAGCCTAAAACACTAAAATGTCTTTAAGCTAAGGAAAAATAAATGATTTTAATAAATAACTCTAAAAGGATGTTTATAGAAGAGAACTTCTAAAGAGCACCCTACCCTAAAAACTTTACAAGCACTATTTAATTCTATTCTTTAATTAAACTAAGTTAGTTAACAACATTAATGTTAATACAGCTACTAAACAACAGATCAATGACTATATTATATATACAATTAACTACTATATTCTTAATAAAGGAAAAGAGCGTAATCTCCTTATTAACTTCTAGCAAGATTATAAAAATTAAATAAAGGATACTTTTAATAAAATTAATAACAACCTTAAGTATACCCTTTGTGATTACCTTAATAATAATAGTATTAAAACAGCCAGAGGATCAAGATTAAACGTCTCTAAAGATCTTGTTAATATCTTAAATATTAACCCTAATATAAAATACAAACCTTTGCCGGAAAAAGTAACTAGGAAAGGAAAAGAGATTTAATGACTTAAACTTTCTAATAATAAGAACTCTAATAATAAAGATTTTCATTTAACTAAAGACCCTCCCCTAGAACTATAAACCCTAACTAGAACACTTTCTAATAGTAATTAAAAAGCCCTTAATACTCTTAAGAGACTTTACTAGAAAGAAGAATAATATTCTAGAGAAGTGTATAACTTTATTAACAAGAAGTTACTATATTTTAAAGAGAAATATTCTTAAGCAGGAGTTTCCCCCTTACTTTACTTAAAAGCCTTCCCTATTATGCTTTAAGGTAAAGCCTATATATACTTTCTTAAATACTTTAGAGCAAAGATAATCTTATTTAAGGAGATAACTTAAAACATTAGGAATTACTTTAAAACACCTAAGAATAAGAGCTTCTATAAAACACAATTTGCTAATCTATGCCTTTGCTATATCATTATAGAACATCTAATAAAGAATAAGTTAGAATACTTAAAAATTCTTCTTAACTAACTTATAAAGATATTTAATGGCCTTTATAACCCTCTTAAACAAGATATAATTCTTCTTTATTAAGTACGACAAGCAATAGAAAATAACAACGATTTCTATAATATTAAATTCAGAAATGTGCCAACCTTTAAAGGATTTGTTAGTAATCTTTAAAATTGCCTCTTAGCAATAGACATACCACTAACCTCTATAAGTTAGTTACTAATAACTACTAATAACAATTTAACTGCCCTTATTACCTAGTCTACAGACTAAAATACTAATATAGCGATGTTTACAGACCAACGCTATTTACAAGCTATATATTATAAAAAACCTTAAGCTAGAGCAAGCTTAAAAAAATGCTTTATCTACTGTAAAGAAGGATGCTAGTCAACTAACCATCCTGCCTCTAAGCAGAAGAAAGCAAAAGCAACTTAGTAGAATAACAAAAAACACTAAAAACTACCCTCTAAACGCTAATACCATGCATTCCTACAGGCCTATAAAGGCAAAATAGCCTAACTTACTGCTACTAATAATAGTAGTAAGAATAAACACAAAAAAGCTGCTTAGAATGCCGCTTTTCTTACTACTAATAAAAAAGAGAAACTAGATAACAAAGAGGCTTGTAATACTCTCTCCTTTATAACATTCTTTACACAAGCACTAAATCCCCTACTCTTTTCCCAATTAACCGTAAACTTCTTGCAGGATAATGCTTTTAAACATGCCTTATTTCTTAAAGACCCCTACGACTATAATACTAATAAACAACCTTAATAACATGTGTATCTTATGGATATAAGATATACAGCGGATATATTTTATAGTATACTCCCGGATACAGGAGCATTAGGAATTTCAACTGCTGGCTAAGGCTAAGTTAACGCTCTAATGAAAATCATAAAGAACCTTATAATTAAGCATTCCTCTGACCAAAGGACTATTACCTTTAGAGCTAGTACTATGACTTTAACTAGTATTTTAAAGCTTCTAATGATTTTTAGCATAATACCTTTTTATGTGCTTAATAGTGCTACACTGTTTTTATATTCTATTACAAACATGGATAAAATAAGTGTTAAACTTAATAATCTTAAGAATCTTCTAATCTAAGGAGACAAAAAGGTACCTATTATTAGGAAATAAGGATATCCTTAGTAAACAGCCAGTTCTTAAGAACCTGCCATCTTTATGCTTTTTAAAGCGAAAATCCGTTAACTTTATTGCTAATTTAGTCATCCGTCAATCAACCAATTAAATAACCTTCTTGCCAGGGCTGGTAAAGAATTTAATAAGGCTAATATAGGGAAAATCACGCATACTTGCTATTAATGCCAGATGAACGCAAAAGCTCTAAGTAGATTTAAATTCACTCTTAAAGACAATATTAAATTTAACTATAAGGTCCTCGTTAATATCATGCAAATTAATAAGAAGCCGGTCTTATACATTATAGATTTAGCAATATCATTTTAAGCTGCCTGCTTTCTTGCACCTTAATAACAGAAAGCTTAAGATATTTGGAATGCCCTTAAAGAGTGCTAGATTGATATATATCTTAGACCCCCAGACTGGATAGTCTATAATGCCGGAAGAAACTTTGCTTCTAGCGAATTTAGGCATTTAGCTTGACTATTATTAATTAATATTAACAAAGTCCCTGTTAAGGCTCACAATAGCATCAGAAAACTTAAGCAATATCATGCCCCTCTTCGCAGAGCATATGATATTATTAAGACTAAAGCTAATGGTCTTCTCTTGAAAGAGCAGATACTTTAAATAGCTATTAAAGCAGTTAATAACTCTGCTGGTCTAAATGGTCTTGTTCCCACCCTTCTAGTCTTTAAAACCTATCTAAGGATAATAAATAATTCCCCCCTAAGCTTTACGGTTGCCTAAAGAGCTAAGATACTTTAAAAAGCAATAGATAAAGCAAGACGTAGTCTTATAAGACGCTAAGTCCATAATGCTCTTAATATCCACAACGGCCTAATAACCCTGCTTATATACACTCTTCCTTTAAATTTTAATATATAAGTTTATCGTGAAAAAGGCAGATAGACTAGCCCCTATAAGCTTCTCTTAATAAAAGGAAAGACTTATATTATTAAGATGCCTTATAGCCCTATGAAGTTTCAGTCTATAGTTATTAAACCATATATAACCTTACTAGAGGTAGAATCTTCTTATAAGAAAGACCTGGTTTATAAGGAAGACCTGGTTTAAGGTAATGAAAATTATGAAAACCCCCTTAATAACCTAATAACTCTACTATAAAGAGGACGTGGAAGACCCTGGAAACACCCTTAAGCAGAGGCTTTTCTTACTAAGAAAGAAAAGGCCGATTTTTAACTTATAATTAACCTTTATACGCAAGGAAAAATTAATACACCCGGAGAACCTTTTAAACTCTCTAATAAAGCAGAGATTAATGCTTTGCTAGTAAGGAATATATTTAAATTTATGAAATTTAACCTGTAAAGGCATAGAGGTAAAAGACTCTTTAGCTTACAGATGGTAAGAGAAGTTAAAGGCAAGGTAACTAACTCCTTATATAAAAAGTCATAATATGTTATCCAAGGCTATAGCGACCGTGGGAAAGAGGTTATTCTCACGTAGTCCCTAATAATTTAGAGAGCTAGTTAAAGGCTTATTATTGCCCTTGCTCCCTTATTAAAAAAGGAAGGCATTATGGTTTAGCTAAGGGATATTACCTAAGTATATATGCAGTTATAAACAAAGCTTAATCGCATAATTCTTACAAAGCTTCTAGCACAAATTACACACCTTTACCCGCTAGACGTTATTATGGTTGTAATTAAGCTGCTATACGGAATAGCAGAGGCTGGCATACATTAGTAGTTAACGTATTTTAATTATTATTGTTAGAGACTACAGATAATAACCTCTATATATGACCCTTATCTTCTTATTTTTTCTAGTAAAAGCTTGTGTTTTAGAATTATTAAAATGCAGACTAATAATACCTTAGGACTTAGTAATGCTAAGTTTTTCGATTATAAAGAGATTAAGTTAAAAAACGCTAAATTCCTTGTAAAGCTAAAAGAGAGGTTAACAATTTTAATACCATTAATGTTCAATGGTTGTATTTTAAGCGAAGTTAATGATAACACCTTCTTTTTGCAATAAAAGGAATAAGGAAGGAAGCTATTATAAGTTAATAACCTAACCAACTAAGCGAAATATATTAAATAGCAAGCACGAGGAGCGTATATTGCTCTAATATATTAACCTAAAGCATCTTATAATCTTTCTATTACTGCCTAAGTTTAACATCCAGGATCCGACAATGTTTTAAGGCTTAATAAAAGACTTTAATAGCAAATTGACAATTAAGACTGTAGACTTTAATATATATCTCTCTTGCTAAAAAACGCTGCTCTTTATGTCTTTATTAACGGTTCTTTTGCAAATAATAAAGACCTTAGCTCTTAACTAGGCTATGTGATTATCCTAGATAATAAAAGGAAGGATAACGATACCTCTGAATTCACCCTCAGAGGAAATATTATGATATATAGCTTAATAAAATCAAAAAGAGTTATAAGAAGTGCATTAGCTTCCGAGCTATATAGGATGGTTTAAGGTGTTAACATTGCCTATGCAATAAGCACTACTCTAAATATTATCACTAACTGATTAAACAAGCTGAAAATTCTAACAATAATATGCACTAACTCTTTTTTGCTATATAAATATATTATTAAGCTAGGGACGATAAAGGAAAAGAGGCTAATGATTAATATTATGGCTTTATAGCAGTTATATAAGAGGAGGAAAGTGGCTGAGATACGCTAGATTAATAGTAATAATAATCCTGCGGATGCGATGATAAAAGCTTTACTAAATAAAGCTCTTAAGACCTTTGTAATAAAGAATAAAGCCTGAATCTGTATAGAAGGATGGGTTAAAAGACCTATTATAAGAATTGCCGCGAGAGCCGCTGCCAGAGCCGCTGAAGAATGAAAAAGTCCTAATTCCTTACTAAATCTAACGACAAATTAAGCGCCTGATAAAGAGCTTAAATTCAATAAATTCGAACGCGATTATAAGCGCCTAATTTGGTAGGATTGAACGCGGGAATTACACTCTTTGGCCCCCCCCCCCCCCACCAACACTCTTTGCCTCTATAACCATTTGGCCTGGACCAATAAAAGTTATTTATTTAAAGGATGTTTTTCGCTTTATTACTTGTTTATTAATATCTGATTATTTAGGGCGTTTTATGCATTTTTTTAGAGCAATTCCTCTTCTTCTTTAACAGAGAGAGAATTTGCAAGTGTTAGAATCGCTTATATGGATAATAAAAGGGATACGCCGTATTAACCAGGAATTATAGGTTATACACAAAATGCACGCACCCTAATTGGCTGGATTACAGGTTATATAACCTGGGGCCGTACCGTGGCTATAACACTACACCTCCGCATTATAGCCTGCTTCTTCCCCTCTTTTAGAGACATAGATGAATTGAATATTGAACCCCCCCCCTACATTTGTGCTGCAGCATACTTGTAACCTGAGCGCTACCAACACTTACTATTTACTTATATATTAATAAAGGCTATTTTATTAAATAAAACTGGTAATAAAAAAGGAATAGTATTTATTTTTTTATTTTATTTATTTATATACCTTAGCTATAATATATAGTTAGTATAATAATATCTTGCTATTTTTTTCCCTCTTATTAAGCCTTATACTTAGGAGCTATTTTTTTTTAATTTTTCTTTTACTTTAGGTTTAGACTAATAACTAGTTATATTTAGTATATATATAGTTATATTTAGACATTATACTAGGAAGAGCTAGTAAGACTTTATATAGTAGTTTATACTACTATAATATAAGTATTAATTATTATCCTATTATATCTATATGTTTTTTTTAGTTACCTATATAGCATATGTTTTTCCCCTACCTATTAATATTATAATATTTACCCCTATTATCTGCATATCTCTCTCTTTATTATAAGAGAAAGCTAAAGAGGGTCTGGCCTGTTTATAGTGCTATAGCTTAGATTACTCCTTTAGTTTATATAATTTAATATTTAGTATAATGCTTTATAGCCTAGCTACTACCCTTTAGTAGTTAGTATAAAGAATATTATATTTTATATAATAATTATATATTTTTTTATTTAGAGCTATATATAATTTAAATAATTTTATAAGGTCTGCTTATTTATATCGCTTTATTAAGATAAGTTTCTATTTAAATTAAATAAAAAACTTATTAAATTTTTCCCCTAGTTATTATTTAACCTAGTTAAGTTTAGTAATAGCACGCTCCTGTTAGTAGGGGTTAATAAATAATAAGTTAAGATATAATAAGAACTTTACTATAAAAAAATAAAGAAATTCCCTAGCCTTAAAAAAGGGTGTAATTTATGCCTAAACCTAAGCTAATAAGTACTAGTAAATAAATCACTATTTATCCTAATTATTACTAATAAAGGCGCTATTAGCTACTAGTTTATAAGCTAAGAGACTATACTAAGCCTAATATTTAACCCTATTTTTATTATAAGGGTTACTTATATTAAGGGGTTTTTTTTTTAGTTTTACCTTTATTAAGGCTACTTACTATCTACTTATGCCTAAGGTGCCTGATGGTTTCACAGGGGTACGATATGCTGCAGCAATAATGCGGGGGTAACAAAGGTCTGATTTCTATTATGATTGTAATTTTCTAAAGGGGAAAAAAAGGGGGATAATGCAGAAGTGTGATATTATGGCCATAGTACTGCCCTAGGTTATATAATATAGTAATCCAGCTAATTAGGGTATGCATATTATACATATAACCTATAATTCCCGATTATTATTATATATCTCTTTTATTCTCTAAATAAGTAATTCTAATACTTGTAAACTCTCTCTTTATTAAAAAAGAGAAATCGCTTTAAAATACGTAAAAAATACGTAAAAATCAACAAATAAGCAAAAATTAATAACGTTATAATATATAAGAAATATTACCTAAATGAATGACTTTTCTTAGTCTAGAGCACCCTTAAAGCCCCTTAAATCAATTGCGTTCAGATTTATCGAATTTAAACTCTTTATTGCACGTTTAATTTAGTGTTGGATTCGGCGGCAAATTCCTCCTAAGCAGCTTTGGCTTTGGCTTTAATGCTTAATACCAGTCTCTTTACCTAACCTTCTACTTAAACTATATATATGCTTAGGTAATGTCCCTTAGCTAAGCCGTAATACCTTTTCTTTTTAATAATAAAGCAAGAGTAATAATAAGCCTTTAGCTAGCTCTTTAAATCATTAGGGACTATATAAGGATAACCTCTTTCCTATAGTTACTATGTTCTTAAATAATATATTATGATTTTTTATATAGGGAATTATTAAATTTAAACTCTTTAATTATTAAATTTAGTAGGGAATTAAAACTTTCCTATTCTTTAGCGGCTCTAGCGGCAGCTCTTATAGCAACTCTTATAACAGGTCTTTTAAGTAAAGGTTAACTATAAGCTTAAAGTTGGCCTTTTTTTTCTCTATAAGGAAAGCTTCTGGTTAAGGGTATTTCCAAGGTCTTCCACGGCCTCTTTATAGTGAATTCATAGGGTTATTAGGGGGAGTCTTATAAATAATTTCATTAGGGGGAGTCTTGTAAATAATTTTATTAGGGGGAGTCTTATAAACAATTTCATTAATCTGGCCTGGGTTGTTCAGGCCTATGCCTTGCTCTTTCTAGGGAGTTAAAGCTATTCCTATAGCTTCCTTATTTTAAGCTTAATTATCCTTATAAGAAGGCTTTGTTTCTAGCAAAGTAATATATAGTTTAATAACTATAAATCTAAACTTTATAAGGCTATAAGGCATCTTAATAATATAAGTCTCTCCTTTTATTAAAAGAAGCTTATATAGTTTAGTTTATTTACCTTTTTTATAATAAACTTATACATTAAAGTTTAAGGGAAGTTTATATGTTAGCAGGGTTATTAGGCCATTTTAAGTATTAAGGGCATTATTAACTTAGTGCCTTATAAGACTGCGTCTTGCTTTATTTATTGCTTTCTAAAGCATCTTAGCTTTCTAAGCAACTATAAGGCTTAGGGAGGAGGGTATTATTATTTTGTTAGTAGGAGGGTTAGAAGGGTTAGGGGGAGATAAGGTTATTATTAATCTTAACGTGTTGATAGTGTTGTTTCCTATTAGGAGCTTTCTATTAGAAAAGAAGATAGAATTATTTATACTAACTAAATTAGCAAGTACCTGGTTAATTAGTCTTTATAATCCTTCTTATATGTTAATTCCTTAATTTTAAAGAATATCTTAAAGTACTTATTAGACCTTAGGAGTAATCTTCTTAAAAATATTAGTAGTCTATCCTTTAAAGTCTTCTTAGTATATAAACAGAAATCTAGTATCTTATTAGTTACTAGATTTATATTAGTTAATATAATAGGTAAATTTATTATAAAGTTTGGAAGTTATAACTTTTTTAGGGTTAATTTCTTTATTAGCTTTAGCTTATTTTTCTATAAAGTATTAAGAATACTTTTAGAGTTTTATAAAAAGGGAGTCTTAAATAGGTTAATTAGCTCTAGTAGTAAAAGTCAAAGCTATTTTTAGTGTTTTCTTTATAATAAATAGTAAAGAAGATACTTTAATTATAAACTAATAGCAAATTAATAATAAGGGGTAAATTCTATAAAGAAACTTTTTTAATAATTATAAATAAGTAGTAAAAGTTAATAATAATAGAAAAAGTTGCTTTTAAGTAGTATAAATAACGGATTTTATGTAATTAAATAAATAAGTACATTATATTAAAAGTTCGTCTCTTCTGTTAATTCCTAGCTAATCTATGGTTATAATAACTACTAATTAGTAATGGTTTTATAGGGTATGATATACTATAGTAATAACACAGGGGGGTAACAAAGGTCTGATTTCTATATAGTTATAAATTTTCTAAAGGGGAAAAAGAGGGGGATAATATAAAAGTATAGTGTTATAGCTATAGTACTGCCTTAGGTTACATAATATAGTAATATAGCTAATTAGGGCATATGTATCGTGCATATAACCTATAATTCCTAATTACTATCATGTATCTCTTCCATCCTCCAGACGAGCGATTCCAATAGTGCCTATATTAGTAGTAAAAAATACAGCTAAAGCGGATGCTATTTATAGCTATTATTTTAGCTTAGTAATTTAATTTACTATATTTTAATTTATTATTTCTTATATTACTACTATGTTTTAAAGGTATAATAGTTTTCATATAGTACTTATCTTAGCTAGGTTAGCTATAGTATTAGGTTACACTATATTTATTATTATTTTATTTATTATAGGTATAACCTTTATATTATATCTACTAAGGACTTCAGCAGTACAGGTTGGCGGAGGAGCTTGGTAAGGCGTGGCAGATACGCAATAACAAGGCTGAGAAAGGGACTAGAGGCAACGGAAACAACAGAATAAAGGAGAAAAAGCCGGACTAGGAGGGGAGGTGCTTATAGGGGGTTTCTACTAACATACTAACCTTTTATATAAAGCACAACCACACTTCTATCATTGTCTGCAGTTCTAGGGAACTAGCAGATATCTTATACTAATAGTTAGAAATAATAAAGACTTTATACTAAAGGCTTAGCGGGAGCTATATGGAAGAATATGGGTTTTCTCCCCTATCTTAGGGTTTTTCCTATATTAAGAAGTTAGTTAATGAACTAGTTAGTGGCTCTAGCTACCTAGCGTACATGAATAATATATCTACTAAGGTTTTTAGGGCAGATAATAAAAGGATAAATATTATATATTATAATTTTACTAAAGTACTATTATAAAGCTAGTAACTTGAATAAAAATAATATTTATAAAGAAAAAGAGAAGGAAAAGATCTATTTAATTTTAGTATCCCTGCCTTTATAGTTATGTATATAACTAGGGCCTAAACTGCTTATATATTGCTTATATAAAGCCGTCCGCTCTTTAGCTGTGTAGATCCGAGCTTTAAGCTCGAAATCATAACATAGTATTAGAATCCCTTATAGTTATATAAGTAAAAGCGTTTAAATATATCTCTTTTATAAGTAACCTAGTAAATCTGTAGTTATATAGCAACTACTAATTAGTGTTAGTAATTTACAGGTTATTTTTAGTACAGCTGTAGTAAAGTAAAAGGGAGGGTAATAAAGTCTAATAATCTATAATATATATTCTAAAGAGAAGAAAAGCAGGCTATAATATAAAGGTGTGGTATTATAGCTATAGTATAGTCCTAGGTTATATAACTTATAATCCAGCTAATTAGGGTGTATGTATTCTGTGTGCAACCTATAATTCCTGGTTAATACGGCATATCCCTTCCATCCTCCATACGAGCGATTTCAACATGTATAATACACACTCTAATTAGCTAGATTACTTATTATATAACTTAGGGTAGTACTATAGCTATAATATTATATCTTTTATATTTCCCCCCTTTTTTTCCTTTAATAGACATTATAAATAATTAGACATTTGTTACTCCCCCCCTTTGTGCTGTAGCATAATCATACCCTATGCTTCTAATAATAACATATAGGCTAACTTATTTTTCTAACTAAAAAATTAGTTAGAAAATACCCCTACTTTTTAAATTTAGAATTAGAAGAACTCTTTACTAAATAATAAGAATTTAACCTTCTAGCAGTTATTATATTATATTAGTTACTAACAGCTAGTTGCGTTTTTATGCACTTATTACCAGCTGCTAGGCATTAATTAATTAATTAAATTCTATTATTTTCTTGCATTTTATAGCTATTAATAAGCTATATTATACTACCTTTTAGCTATAGGTTATTAACCTTATATTTAAAAGTAGGTTTAATTACCTGTCCGGGAATGCCTTATATCTAACTACTAGAGTGCTAAATATATTATGTATTTTACTATATATTTCAGCATATAGTATATAGTATAATATAGTATAATAAAACTATATTATACTATAAATACTATACTAAAATTTATAGTATAGTGCAAACCTCTGCTACTACGCCACGGGGTAAACTTTATATCTACTTTAAAGTATATATATAAAGTAGGAGGCCTTTATTTATCTTTTAAGTTTCAAGCCTTAAGCTTAAATTCATTATAAATATTATTAAATAAATAATAATAATAAATTACTTTACTTTCTATAAGCTTTAATAAAAAAAATTAAAGAATAAAAAAAGTAATAGAACATTATTTCTTATAATAAAATTAATTAATAAAAAATCTATTCTTAATAAATAATTTATATAATAAAAATAAAAATAATTTTAAAGTATGAAATGTTTTAATATTATATAAGCTAAAGGTACATTAAACCTTTATTTATAATAATTAAAATGAATATAATTATCTATAATTATCTATAATTATCTACTATTTTAAATGTCATGAAATATAAATATATATTTAGAGTTAAAATGGGAATTACTTAGAATCACCTCTGACCTACTGCATATACCCTGTGACACCGCAACAGCGCCTGGCTCGCGACTATTTGCCGAGTACTACTTACCACTGCGTTGACATCCTGCGGCAGAGAGCACCTGTAATTGACAGGCATTTGCCCGATCAATATGGATCTGGCTGTGAATTTGATCCAGTCAGTAATGCGTGCTTTTTACCAAACTCGCGAAATACTCGTAATAGACGCGCTCATTCTGCACCAAGCGTAAGCGCCACCCTTTGCGCCCGTATCACCCGTAAGTGACGATTTGCTGACCACAGTTGTATATGCTATGTCCAGCCTCCGAGATGATGATCTAGCGTATTTGATGGCCATAAATACCAAAGATCTTCACAAAATATGTGGTAAATTACGAGAAGATCGATTCCTGACCGTGTGCGTACTTCAGCTGTCGATTGGTGCTTTACTTACCTCAGTCTTGAAACTAACAAAACTAGACACACCAGGTCAGAGCTGCGAGAAGGGAATCCACGCCCAAGCAACCGTACTTGGTACTACATCAACTATCGGCACACAATTGATGCGATCAAATGGCGAGTTTACACTATTGACAAAGAAGTTCAAGGGGCACCTGTACCAGCGAACGAAAAGAAGGAGTACTTTTGTACTTTTTGCAAAGCAGAGTGGACAGCTATGGAGGTTCTTGACAGCGTCGGCCCCAACGGCTTCACCTGCCATCGTTGTCACCACATCCTCACCTCCGAGGCAGACCGAAATTCAGGCGGCCATGAACAGTCAACACGTCTTAATGACCAATTTAAGTTCATTAGCGAACTTTTACCCAAGATTGATACTGTCCACGTTCCAGAATGCGACTTCGAACGCGCCCTGGCCAAAGCCCGCCCAGTGGAACGTGATGTCACACATCAACGAGCAGCAACGGTCCCTGTAGACAGTAGCGCTAATCGACCTATGGCGGTCAAGGGCCTCACGAACACGGGACCGCTGTCCATTGCGGTTAATATTTCTACTTCAGACGGCCCATCCGCGGCTGATAGAGAGGCTGAGAGGATTCGAAAGCAGAGAATTGCCCAGCAAAATGCTTTGCCATCATGGATGTCGAATAGCACAGTTACCGGAGACTCCTTTTCAGGGGCATTCGAAGAAGGTACAATTGCCCTGACTCGGAACAGTGACAAACTAGATGCCTCGAAATGTAAACTTCTTGATACTACAACGTCAGCAAAAATTGACGACATCTTCGCAAGACTAAAGGCTGAAAAGGCATCAGAGATGGCTAAAGGAGAAATGCGAGAAGGCATGGATGAAGAAATCGGGTCAGAAGAAGAGGACGGTGACGGAGGCGGATTTGAAGGCATACCGGCGACCAGACAGTCACTGGCCTTGAATGCGCCAAAAACAATAGCTAATGGGGGTGAAAATGAAGAGAAGTTGTTCGAGACGAGCCAACGCCCCGAAGAAAGGGCTACGAAGAAGGTCAAAGTTGAACAAACTTGTGCCCATAGTAGTCATGATCAGGAAAGTGAGGATGACGACGACGATGTTGAGTTCGAGGATATTTAACAGCAGTTTTTAATACAACCTTTGTTTAGGTATTTAGCAACCGTGGTATAGCTAATACCTTAAAAAGTAAAAAAACATTATTAAAAACATTTTTTAACTTAAATATATTATTAAAACTGTAGGTAATACTTAGGTTACAAGTATGCTACAGCACAAATGTAGGGGGGGGGGTGACAAAGTCTAATAATCTATTTATGTATATTTTAAGAGGAAGAAGTAGGCTATAATACGGAGGTATAGTGTTATGGCCACAGTACAGCCCTAGGTTATATAACCTATAATCTAGCTAATTAAGGTGTATGCATTTTATATATAACTTATAATTCCTAGTTAATATAGCATATTTCTTCTATTCTCTATATAAGTAATTCTAATACTTATAAATTCTCTCTTTATTAAAGAAGAGAAATCGCTTTAAAAATGCATAAAACGCCCTAATAATTAGATATTAATAAACTAGTAATAAAGCAAAAAACATCCTTTAAATAAATAACTTTTATTAGTTTAGGTTAAATAGTTATAGGGCTAAAGAGTATAATTACTGCGTTTAATCCTACTAAATTAGGCACTTATAATTACGTTTAAATTTATTAAATTTCAACTCTTTACTAGGCGCTTAATTTACTATTAAATTTAGTAAGGAATTAGGACTTTTCTATTTTTTAGCAGCTCTGGCAGCAGCTCTTATAGTAACTCTCTTAATAGGTTTTTTAACCTATTCTTTTATATAGATTTAGACTTTATTTTCTGTTATAAAGGTCTTAAGAGCTTTGTTTAGTAAAGCTTTAGTTATTATATCTATAGGATTATTATTGCTATTAATCTACTATATCTTAGCTACTTCCCTCCTTTTATATAACTATTATAGCACTATAATATTAATTATAAGCCTTTTTTTTTTATTATACCTAGTTTAATAATATACTTATATAATAAGAAAGAGTTAGTACATATTATTATTAGAATTTTCAGCTTATTTAATCGGTTAGTAATGATATTTAAGGTGGTGTTTATTATATAGGCAATGTTAATACCTTAAACCATCCCATATAGCTTGGAAGCTAATATGTTTGAAAGCATTATCCTGTAAGAAGTTCACGGTTAATGCTGAAAAAAGCGGGGAGTTTAGTGCTTATATAAAGAATATTATAAAGGAGAGAGTATTATAAGCCTCTTTATTATCTAGTTTCTCTTTTTTATTAGTAGTAAGAAAAGCGGTATTTTAAGCGGCTTTTTTATGCTTATTTTTACTATTATTATTAGTAGTAGTAAGTTAGGCTAATTTGCCTTTATAAGCCTATAAGAATACATGGTATTAGCGTTTAAAAGGTAGCTTTTAGTATCTTTTATTATTTTACTAAGTTGCTTTTACTTTCTTCTTCTTAGAGGTAGGATAATTAGTTAACTAGTATTTTTCTTTATAGTATATAAAGTATTTCTTTAAGCTTGTTCTAGCTTAAGGTTTCTTATAATATATTACTTATAAATAGCATTAGTTTGTAAATATTACTATATTAGTGTTTTAGTCTATAAACTAGGCAATAAGGGCATTTAGATTATTGTTAGTAGTTATTAGTAACTAACTTATAGAGGTTAGTAGTATGTTTATTACTAATGTTACGGGACAACCCATCGGATCCGCATGCATACATATATAGGATCTGTCTAAGTAGCTAGTAAGACTTAATAATAACAATAATAACTTTACAGAATGCACTTAATTATATGACTTAATAGTAGTATATATAGGTGCGTTTAATGACCCTTTTATAATAACATTAATAATAGCTCTATGGTTGCTTCTAACTAACTACGTAATAATACTACTATATAATAACTAGTAGTAATTACTTATATCCTTTATATAAGGTTTTAACTAAAAATTAAGGACTTACTACTTTTAGTTAGTAAGATATACTAAGTTAAATTACTAAATTGCTAGGTCCTAACTAGTAAGGCTATAATAGTTAAAGAGTTAGGGTTATTATTATTAATAAGTAAGGTAGTGTGCTAAAACGTTAGATTTACTACTTATAGTAAGGCTATAAGCTAAGAGGTAAGAAGGATTTAATAGAACTTATATTTAAATTAACAAGTTAGCGCTAGAAATTAAATAACTACTAACTATATACTATAACTATTACTAAGAGAGAGCTTTACTATATTTATAAGCTTTATAAATACCTTAAGCAAAATCCTAACCCTCTTAGTCCTAAAGAAAGACTAGTAATTACTAATAATAAGATTAAGGACCTTTCCTGCCTAGGAAGTTATAAATTCTATAAAGAAAAGCTTTACTAGACCTTAGAACTAGTATAACTAGTTAACCTAGTTTCTATATATTACTTATACTTTAGAGAAGAGCTGATTTTAGCATAATAAACACTAAAAAAGGCTAAGAAGAAAGGGCTTTTTAAACTATTAATAACTAAACCTAAGGTAATATTATTAAGGATTAGAACCACCCTGCCTAGGACTATACCTCTTATAAAACTAGAGACTTTAACCGCTATAATACCTCTTAAAGAGCTAGAAACCTTGCTTATTATTGTACTTATTAAGAAACCAGAGGCTTCTTAACTTATAGAGCTATTAAGCATTAGGGGTACTCTTCTAATAATAGTTTTTAGTTCTAATCTAGATAATAACCCCTAGGAGACCTTAGGAGGTAATAAAACATAAGAAATAGCTTTATCTAGTAAGAGACAATAAAAACAACTAGCTATTATTATATAACTCACGTTACTACTAAAGCAGAATCTAGCCTTTAGTAAAGAATCTATAGGAAGTAATAAGTTAGTTTACTATAAGTCTTTTACCTACCTAGACTTTTAGAATAATAGAGACTATAAAAAAACAAGGAACCTTACTATATTAATATATACAGGAGTGTTTGTAATACCTAAAGATTTAACTAACCTAGATAAGATAATAGATAAGACTATATAAGGGGTAAAAGGTCCTCTAATAACAGAGAATCCTGTTATACCTAAAAGAGAGGAAAAGTGTTACGTGGTGGGATCGTCACGTAGTCGGTTGGAAGCAACCGTGAAGCTGTCATTAACATTATTATAAAAGGGTCATTAAATGCACCTGTATATACTACTATTAAGTCATATAATTAAGTGTATTTTATAAAGGTTGTTATTATTAAGTCTTACTAGCTACTTAGACAGATCTTATATATATATGCATGCAGATCTAATAGCATGGATTATCCTATAATAAGTACCCCTCCCTTAAAGATAACCGTCCTGGTTATTCTATAGGGTTTAATATAGCTAGTAGTAGAAAATAATAAAAAGAAATTAAACTATAGGTATCCTTCGTCGGGTACTAAGAATAAAAAATAATAAAGTAAAATAGCTAATCTGTAATAATTATCCTCTTAAATACAGAAAATAATAAAATAAAAGAAAAACCTTCCTAAACTAATCTATTCCTATAATACTAGAAGCGATATCCTTAAAGGTCTTTAACTAATTTATGCTATATATCTATAAATGCTATGGCTTTATTTTCTATAAGCCCTAAATCTATTAGTTATTATCTTTTTATACTATTATCCTTTAAAGAACTATTACTAGTAACTAGTTTCTTATTTAGTATCCTTAGATCCCTAGCCTTAATACTTAGTTTTAGTAAACCTTTAGCAGACTATCTTACTATTAGTATTATCTTATAAGCAGATCCTATAACCTACTTAGCAATACTAGCACTAGTATTATATAATAAAGATCTTCCTATAGTAGACTAAGCAGGTCTTAGCTTTACTAGTATAACTTCTCTTCTTAGTGTTATGTCTTTTAGCAGAGGTATCCTTAGGACTAGCTTGCTTAAGGTAGTCTTTTTACCTATATCTTATAGCTTCCTAATATTATATATTACTTCTTAAACAAACTAGTCTAAGGCTGCTATATTAGCCCTTAACTTAGTAATAGCAGGGGTATAAGCATTAACCATCTTATTAACTTTACTAAGAAGGTCTTTAAGATTTCTAATTTAACTTTTATATTCTAGGTTTATATATATTAACTTAACTTCCTTTAGGATTATCTTTTCTATAGCAGCCTTACTTATTATACTATATTATATAGCTAAACCTTAGATTAAATTTTATTAATCCGCCAGCTCCTTCTTTAGGGCAGTTATATTTTATTCTCTAGTTATTAATTCTTATGCCTAGTTAGTCTATACCCCTATGTCCTAACTATATATAAATAGTAAATCCGCTCTTCTAATTATAGTAAGGGCTTTAGTAATAAGCCTGTTAATACTACCTAATATATTATAATATTATACTATAAGGACTTCTTCCTTTAATAGCAGTCCTAACTACTAATTTCTAGAACTAGCAATATTACTAGTCTGTCCTCTGTTAATAAAACTTATAGTAGCCCGTTTAATACGGATTCTGATATTATAAATAACAGGCGTATTAGCTAAGTATTTGCCTATTTTATAGTGTTTATTAGCTAGGATAGAGTTATTTATTCTAAAGATCTAGCATAGGATATTAATTTATAGGGGGTATATTACATCTGTTTTTACTATAGAGACTATATCCTTATTAATTTTAGCTTCTTAGGTTATAAAATCTTTAGAACCTGTGTAAATCACGTCTTTTGTAGTTTAAATGCTATTACTAGCCTAGTGTTACTACATCCTAAATAATACTAATTTAGTTACCTTTTTTAGGAACTAATAGCATTTCTTAGCAAATCTAAAATAACTAACTACTAAGGTAAAATCAAGCTCTTTTAGTTTATTTAAAATAGTATAAGTGCTTATAGATTTTACTTTAGGCCCCCTATAGCTAGAAGAGGTTCTGTCCCCTTAGTATACTTTTAAGCTAATAAATTTAATATTAAAGTCCCTGTTTTTATTATTTAGGTTGGCTCCTTATATTATATTACTTATATTAAATAAAGTATTTAGTATAGTTACTACCTTATATTCCTAATAATACTCTTTTAAGGTAGTTATATTTAGATAATAGTTATTAAGTTCTTATAATAAGTTTAAGGTAATATATAGTAATATAAGAGGAATTATCTAGGAGATAAAAGAAAATATTTAAAATAAGCAGTATCTAGTGAGTAATAAGCAAGAGGTTATAAGAATATAAATAAAAAATAATAGTAGAAGTCCGTTAATATACAAAAACTATAATAGAAGGTTAAAAGAATAAAATAACTTAAAGTGCATTATGGTTAGAATTAAGAAATAAAAAGTTAAAAGATGAAGAAAAACAGGAAATTCTATTATATTAAAATGTGCAGATAAGAGGTTAAGTGAAAAGTAAAGTAAAATTATATATGGTATTATGGGGAAAATAGGGTCACGTGTTTCCGCTATAGTGATCACGTGGGGTCCTATAGGATGTTAAATCCTGCTAACCTTAAGGCATTATTAGCACTCCTGCCTTATAAGCCCCTTCTTCTTATACTCCTTATCCTAGTTAATTAGATACTCCTTTAGATATTTATTTATTAACTTTAATGTATTAACCTTTATCTTGCTTTTATTAATCTACTAGTTATCTTTAGTAGTATATTCTTTTTATCTTATAAAGTAAGCTACCTTAGGGCTTTATCCCTTAGTATAGTAGATTTTTACCTTATATAAGATAATCTGCTTAATCTTTTAGTAATTAGCTTTGCTACTCCTTTTTAAATTAATTAGTAGAGAGGGTGTTTCCTTTTTACTAAAGGGATCTTTACTTTAGTGTAGTTTTTATATATATATAATTAACACTACTAGATGTACCTTTAAGGTTAATGGAAATTTAAGTTAGTATAATAAAGGATTTACCTTTTTCAGAACCTTATATAGCCCTACTCTCTATAGTAACTATTTCTTCTTTAGCTTTCCTAGAAGCTGGTATTCTTTATATAGTTATAAGTACACTATGTCTTTAATATTAATATTTACTAGGTTATGTTAGGAATTATATCTAATTTTAAATAGGGCTATAGCAGTAGTTATTATAAGTTAAGCCTTTCTTTAGTAAAGCTTATAAAGTGCCTTTAAGTCCTCTTCCCCTAGCTGTAAGTTAGAAATTACTTACTCTAGAAGAAGGTTAATAAGGTCTAGTAGTTTAAGCCTATATAATAACTTATTAGGCAACTAGTTAATCGCTATAGCTACTATATTATTAAGATAGTACTATAATACTAGAAGGATTAATACCTATAGTATCATTAGATTTATTATAATATAATAGTAAATAGCTATTATTATTATCTAATTCTTCTATTTAGCTGCTCTATTTATTTAAGGGTAGTAGGCAGTTGCTATTAGGAATTTAACTCCTAGCTTAGTAAATATTACTTACTAAACCTTAGAAATAAATTTAAGGTCCCTATTACTAACTATTTGCTTTAGTAGTCTTTAGTCTATAATATATAAAGCTTAAAGAAGTAGTTCTGCTTATATGGATACTAAATATATTATATTCCCTGGGATTAAGAGGGTTTTCTTACTAAATAAATAGTTTACTAGGCAAAGGGAATTATACTTTAAGTATCCTTTTATAGCCTATATAGTGTTTGCTAAGTCTACCTCTGGCATATTAGTAATAAAGTCTAGAGAAATTATATAAAATAGTATTAGCTTTAACTATAAAGGTCTTATTTTTCTAGTTGCTTTATCCCTTAAAATAGAGTTCTCCTAATAAGTTATGTAATATGCCGTATACTCCTGGATTTACTTAGATATCTTTAGAAAATAAACGCTATATAGACCTTTTATTATTCTGCTAATTCCAAAGTAGTAATAATTATTATATGTAGTTCTTAGCATAGTTTTAACATAGGTGCTTAGAATATATAATTATTTAAGCCCTTTTTTATCCTTATAATAAAGTAGGCCCTTATCTGTAAGGTCCTAGCTATAAAGTGGAATTTATAGTTAGTTCCGTCCTTGCTTTAGCTACTTCTGCCGGAAATCCTTAATGCTCTTAATTATTTAATAATATTATAGGTTAAATTTATATCCTACTAATATCTCCTTCTTTAATAAGTTATTTATTATGGCTACTGCTTAATAGTTTTAATAAAAGTATATACAGGCATTTAATTTATTATATATACTATAGTTTATAGCCTCATAGTAGCTAACCTTTACTAGGAGTTGTAATAAGGCATTAAATATAATGTTAAGGATTCCTAGTATATAGGTTACTTATAATTTAAACTATAATAAATAATTCGCTACCTTAGCTAATTTTAGGTTAGCCTTATTAAGGTTTATTATAGCTAAAGAGGTATGTTTAATAATTCCCTTAGCAGGTATATAGTTAATTAGAATATTAACTAGATGACGGTTAGATTAAGCTATTTTTTGCAGTTTCTACATTACTTAGGCAATTACAGCTACCTTTGCCTTAGTTAATCTATACTACTTCTTAGCTATAGATATTAAATAAGAGAGAAAAAGGATTAAATAAAGTTTTATAGCTATAATATCCTTTTTAGGTATGCTTTTTCTATTCTACTCCTTATATAGTTAGAATAAATATAGACTAAAACCTTTCTTATAAGTATTAATCTTAAAGAATAATAGTTACTTTAGATTATAGTACTATAGTAGTATTTTCTTATAAAGCATGGTCTTTAGTGCTTTAAAGGCTGCTTTCTTATCTTTTATAGGGATAAAGGATTTTTATTATGCCTTTCTCTTATATACCTGCTTTAAAGCTCTTACTAGTAACTTATTATATTTATAAAGTTTATATATAAGTGCTGTTTTCTAGGTTTATAATAGTTAGATTTGCAAGTTAAACTAAGGGATCCTGCTCTTAGGAATCCTGCTATACTAATAAAGGTTTCTAAGGTTAATAAGTTATAAGGAATTTCTATCTACTAGAACAACTTAATCCTGTTGTTTGTGTTAATAATTCCATTAGTATTAACTATAAATCTAAGAAGTTAGATTAAATAATATCTAATAAAAGACTTAGTTACTGTAATATATACCTTGTTTTTCTCTAAGACTTTTAAGACTATCTTAAGGTGTTTAAGATAATCCTTAAGGGTGTTAGAAAAGACAATAATATTATTAATATAAATACGGATAAAACTTTAGTATAGTTAAAAAATACAGTCTATAAATTATTATATAAAAGCTAGCGAGTTTTTATACCTTATTAACACAACTTGCAACGCTTCTAGCCCTTTTTTAAAGATTACTACTATATAATTCTAGTGTTCCTCTTGTACTAGGAGCTAGTAGAAAAAGCCTATTACATTAAAAATTAATTTCTACTCTTTACTATAAGTATCTTATATAATATTGCCTTAGTCTAGCAATAAATATACATTTAGTATAGTTATATTATTAAGAGGTCTGGCATTTATAATAAATTAGCCTTTCTTAGTCTTTTCTATATCTCTTTTAATAATAAAACTAGGGCAGGCTATAGGTACTGGCTTTATTAACTAAAATATCCTACCTGCTTGGTATATAGCATTATAAACTTTAGTAAATTTCTCCTAGTCTTTACACCTAAGAGGGTACTTCCTTGCTAGCTTAACCTGGTTGTACTAGCTGTTAATAAAGTTAACTCTTATTTTATCTTCTTCTAGCATTAGTACTACTTCTTTATTATAGTAAATATTATACTTATTAGTCAGATCTTATAACTTAGTAGCCGCTTCTAGGTTAATATTAGTAATTTACACTCTAAACTTATTTTTAATAAAAGGTATATCCTTTAGGCAAGATACTCTATATAATAAAATACCTCTGTTAATAACTTTAGGATCCAGGTTATTATTAAATTTTTCTGGACTTTCTTCTGTTTTTTTTATCTTAATATCTTTACTAAAAAATACTATATACTAGTAGATGTCTAGAATAGTAAAATTTAAATTAAGGCTTATAGCTGCCTTAAGTTAACCTACTTTGCTATTCTGCTTAATCTATATAGCCTTATTAGAGTTATTTATTACTAGCATTCTTTTCTTATTTCCCCGGTTAAGAATATTATTTAGGAAGAAAGAATTAAATAATATAACATAGTAAATACTTATTTCCTCTTTACTAGAAAAATCCTTTTATATTACTAGCACCTAATATATTAAGTTTAGTAGAATTATAACATTATATATTACTATTACCTATTAAGCTAGCATATAGCAAGCGTCTTAAAACATCCGTCCTAGTACTATTATGTTATATACTAACCTTAAATTAATAAAATTAATTTTTACTCTAAAGCTATAAAGGAAGCTTATGCTAATTAATAATTTTAGTCCTAGATTTAGTATAATATCTATGGTTACTATAAAGTAACCTTCAATGTTTTTTCCTTTTATAATTCCTAGAATATAAAAGTTAAAAGTAGCCCTTTTTATAATAATAAAGGCTAAAGCTACTCCTATTACCGGTTTTAGGTCTTACTTCTCTTACTTTATATTTATTCTATATTACTAGAGCTACTATTTATTAGCTAGAATTAATAATGTTCTAGTATTTATATTAATTATATAGTTAGGTCCTTTATTATAAAATTAAATTAGTATTTAAGGAAAGGTATTTATCTACTTCTTTCCCTTAATATTAATTTCCTATAGTCTAGATACTACCTTAATTACCTAGTCTTCTTATAAACCTCCTATTAAAATTAGCTTATTTAAACTCTAAGTTATAGTGTTTTATATAACATTAACTCTAGTTATAAAAGCTTTAATAATTTCCTTCTCTTCCTTAGGCTCTTCTTGCCTTCTTCTATTAAAAGCCTTTATTTTACTAGTTTTTATAGTTAAAGAGGTAGGATTCTCCTAGTTTAAGTCTCTTTTCTTTACTATATAAAAAGCACTAATAAAATTAGATTTAACCTCCCCTTTTTTTAGAGTTATAGTTAAACGTTAGGTATGCTTTACTATCTTTTATAGTAAAGTACATATTTATAAAGTTAGACTTATTATATTTATTATCCTCTAATAAACTTCCTTCTCTAGCTAAATAGTATCTAAAGTCTGCTAAATACTACTCCTACTCTCTAGTATTAAAATTATTATTTAAAACCATAACTTTATAGGGTTCCCGGTTTAAACACTTTTATTACCTAAATTATCTTAAGTAGAATTAATCCCCTTAGTAAGGGTTTTATTGCTCTTTAGATTAATTCCCTCTTTAATCTTCTTTCTTTAAGGATTTCTGTTTTTCTTTATTATCTTTTTAAGATTTATTTTCTTAGCTATAAGCCCTGTCTTCCTTAGTCTAAGAGTTTGCTTTTTTCTTTATAAGGTCCTTTTTTCTAACTTTTAGTTAGTATAGTCTGTTATTATTATACTACTAGGACCTTTAAGGTTAATTCTAGTCCTGTTGTGGTTTATTCTAATAAACCCAATCCTAATATAGAACTAGTAGCCTTCTTTAGTCTCTTTAATTATAATTCTTTAAATTGCTTAATCTCTCTTTAATATATATATAGTAAGAATATTATTATTAAAAGTTATCCTATTAAAAATAGTTTTCCCTTCTTTAGTTACAGTCCTTATAATAGTAATTCTAATAGGCCTTTACTCTTTTACCCTTAAATTTATTAAAGTCTAAGGATTTATTATTATAAAAATAGGCTTTTACTATTCCTTTAGTCTTTTCCTTGTAATAGGACTTCTATTACTTCTTTATTTCTTAATATAAATTATAGCGTTTTCTATCTACTATATTAAGGTATTTATTATACTTTATGCACTTAGTTAGATCTAGGCATAGCTTCTTTAGCTTAGGATATAATTTTATCCTAAAGCATACTAAAAGCTATAAATTTATTATCTTTTTATTTACTTTAGTATACTAAAAGATTTAAGCTATAAAGTCCTAAATAAAGACATTATTTATAATATCTTTTTAGGTATACTTAGCCTGCTTAAGTTTTATTACTATATCCTCTGTCCTTATATAGAATTCTTCTTATACTACCTTAATAATACTATTAATACTAGTAAAAATCTATTCCTTTTTAAATTTATTTAAATATTATTAGTACTAGGTTATTACTTTTCCTTAGAATAGTTACTAGATATTATAAAGTAACACCTCCTTCTGGTTTAGTAGTGCTTTAAATAGGTGCTTTTTTACTATCTAAATCTAAAGCTTAGAATTTAAAAAGATAGTAATTTTTCCTTTATAAGAGATAAATTTATTACTTATATTTACTATATCTAGTTTTAGGTTTAAAAGTCTAGTATTCTAGATCTTTTAAGTTAAACTTACTAACCCTTTCTCTTTAGGTACCCTTTTAGACTTAAAATCTTATCATAGGTTATGTTCTAGTTAGAAGGTATTATATTCCTAGTATTCTAGTGTTTGGCTTAGCTGGTTATTATAAGGCTCTTTAGTATAGCAGTAATTATCTTTATAATCACCTGCTTTATTACTATAATTATTTACTTTATAGCTATATTTACTTTTTTATTATATAAAAGTTAGGGGTGGATTTGTATATTATTCTATATTACTATTTCTAGAAGGTCCTTTTATAGGTCTGTTACCTTATTATATAGGTAAATATAATAATATTTAAGAGTATTAGTATTATTAAGTGCTAGTATAGTATGTCTCCCTTTATTTATAATCTCTATACTCCTTAGAGTCTTGTCTTTATTACTAGTATTTTGTTATTAGTAGGGCATAATTTTATAAGTCCTTTAACAGAAAACCTTATTAAGGTGCTAATATTATTACTTAAGGATATAGTAAAGCACCTCCTTATTTAATATTTAGTATACTAAAGGTTTATATATTCTTAGGGGGAAAACCTTATTAGGGTGCTAATATTATTACCTAAGGATTTAATAAAGCGCCTCCTTATTTAGTAGTTAGTTAATACTATAGAAATCCTGCTTATTATAAAGACTTATATCTTTTTATAAGGAAAAACCATTAAGTATAGGTTAAAACTGCATAAAGTAGGTTAAAAGAGGTCCTAGTGTTATTATAATAACTTATATATTTAAACTCCTGTTGCAATTTAAGTAAATTCTAATTATATAATAAGAGGTTTATTACTTTTAGTTAGTGAGATTTGCTAGTACTAGTGTGTCCCTATATAAACCCTATTACTTCTCTTAAGTTACTTATCTTAATTAGGTATTCTTAAGACCTTATTAGCTTAGGTATTATGCCTATTATTTTACCCCTTTACTAACCGGAATTCTAGCTAATTTACTCTAGTAGGGTAGGTCCGGTCTGCTAAGGGTTTAGTTACTAAGTTATATTAGCTCTTATTATTATTAGTTTAAATGGTTCCTATGTAATTAGTGCTATGTTTAACTGTTAGTCCTAGTAACCTGCCTATATCCAGTCTATAAAGGCTATTATAATTTAGTTTAACTCCTGTATTTATAAAGTAAGGCTAACTAGAGTGTTTAAGATATTATCTTAGGTATTTATTATCTATTATTAGAAGTTGGGTTTTATAGGGTAAGCAAGGTTTTCTTTAATTTATCTTTATAACTTTTATATTATCCTTATTACTTTATATACTTTCTCCTATATTTTAGCTACTTCCTTAATGCTTTATAGGATTTTATAAGCTAAGGTTTTACTAATAGTATTCTTAGTTTTAGGTTTTAGCTTATACCTTACTATAATATTAAATAGTTCCTTAGTATTTATTAAATCCTATTATACTTATCTTCCCTTACTAGTTTTAAAGGGTTATAGGTCCTTAGGAGATTATAACCTTTTAGCTAACTACTCTTTCTCTCTTTTAGGCATAATAGGATTCTCTGTTATTAAAGGACCTTTTACCCCTTATATAGTCTTATTTATTATCTTATTTAGGTTAGTTAAATCTTTAGGTATTACAAACCCTCCTATATATATTAATATAATAAGGTTCCCTGTTTCTTTATAGTCTTTATTATTCTAAAAGTCTAAGTAGGTAGAAGACTTATAATAAACTAACTTATTGCTTTTTAAGGATTCTTTACTTAATACTAAAGTCTGCTTTAGTAGTAATGTAAGTTATATAATAATAGCTAGTTATTTCTATTGTTTCTTACTAGATAAAGCTGTTTTTTATGTCTTATTGCCTCCTAAGGTCTTCTTAGGGTTATTATCTAGATTAGGACTAGAAACTATAGTTAGAAGGGTGTCCCTAATGCTTAATAGTTTTATAAGTTAAGAAGCCTTTAGTTCCTTAATAAGTGTAATAATAAGCAAGGTTTCTGGCTCTTTAAGAGGTATTATAGCAGTTAAAGTCTTTAGTTTTATAAGAGATATAGTTCTAGGTAAGGTAGTTTTAATCCTTAATAATATTACCTTAGTTTTAATTACTAATAGTTTAAGAAGCCCTTCTTTCTTAGCCTTTTTTAGTGTTTATTATGCTAGAATCAGCTTTTCCCTAAAGTATAAGTAATATATAGGAACTAGGTTAACTAGTTATAATAGTTCTAAGGTCTAGTAAAGCTTTTCTTTATAAAATTTATAACTTCTTAGGCAGAAAAGGTCCTTAACCTTATTATTAGTAGTTACTAGTCTTTCTTTAGAACTAAGAGGGTTAGGATTCTACTTAAGATATTTATAAAGCTTATAAATATAATAAAGCTTTCCCTTAGTAATAGTTATAGTGTATAGTTAGTAGTTATCTAATTCCTAGCACTAACTTATTAATTTAAACATAAGTTCTATTAAATTCTTCTTACCTCTTAGCTTATAGCCTTACTATAGGTAGTAAATCTAACGTTTTAGCACACTACATTACTTATTAATAATAATAACCCTAACTCTTTAGCTATTATAGCCTTGCTAGTTAGAACCTAGTAATTTAGTAATTTAACTTAATATATCTTGCTAACTAAAAGCAGTAAGTCCTTAATTTTTAGTTAAAACCTTATATAAAGGACACAAGTAATTACTACTAGTTATTATATAGTAGGATTATTATATAGTTAGTTAGAAGCAACCGTAAAGCTGTTATTAATGTTATTATAAAAGGGTTATTAAACGCACCTATATGTACTACTATTAAGTTATATAATTAAGTGCATTTTGTAAAGGTTGTTGTTATTAAGTCTCACTAGCTACTTAGACAGATCCTATATATGTATACATGCGGATCCGATGGCATGGATTGTCCCGTAACAAAAAGTGATTAGCTAGAAAGTTATAATCTCCTAAAGACTTATAACCCCTTCGAACTAGTAAGGGGAGATAAGTACACTAGAAATCAATAGATACTAAGGAACTATTTAATATTATAGTAAGGTATAAGCTAGAACCTAAAACTAAGAACACTATTAGTAAAACCTTAGCTTATAAAATCCTATAAAGTATTAAAAAAGCAGCTAAAATACAGAAGAAAGTATATAAAGTAATAAGGGTAATATAAAAGTTATAAAGACAAATTAAAGAAAACCTTACTTACTCTGTAAAAACTAACTTCTAATAACAGATAATAAAAACCTAAGATAATATCTTAAATACTTTAGTTAGTCTTACTTTATAAATACAGGAGTTAAACTAAATTATAACGGCCTTTATAAACTAGATGTAAGCAGGTTACTAGGAGTAGTAGTTAAACATAGCGCTAATTACATAAGAACCATTTAAACTAATAATAATAAGAGCTAATATAACTTAGTAGCTAAACCCTTAGTAGACCAGACCTACCCTACCTGTTACGGTTGGAGGTCTACTAGTGGAGTGAAGGCTATAGTCAAGCGTACTTAAAGCTAGATAGCTGTAAGTAAGGTTAGTAATATAAATACTATATTTACTAGCCTCTCTATCTCTCTATAAGGCCTGTCCCCCTATATACCTATGTACAGCTAAGATATAGCTTACCCTAGTAGGTCTTTATACTCTTATGCTCTTATCTTATAAGTCTCCTAATAAAGCGCCTTCTCTTATTTATAATTACCCTTAATTACTATAGGTAGTCCTAGGCCTTAGTCTTTACTCCCTTATAACTCCATTACTATAACCTAGCAAGCCCCTTTTCTTAAATATATAACTTATATATTATTATTTATTATAACTTTGCTAATCGCATGTGCGTTATACTAAGCCTACCCTGCTTCCTGTCTTTTAACAATAAATCTAATCTTATAATAATCTTATAGCAAGGTCTTTACTAGGTTCTAGCTTATACTTATTCTTAATATTAACTCTATAACATTACTAAGCCTACTAAACCTAAAGCCGTTCTTTCTTATTACTTATAATTTACTTTTAACTCTCTTTTATTATTAAAGCTACTATACTCTGCTTATATTAGCTTTATAGCTTACTGCTTTATTACAGTATTAATACTGCTTATAAAGAAATCGCTCCTAGGTACCTTAGTGCCTAATTATATAAATAACATTATTAATCCAGGCGTGTGCATTAGATTAGTAGTCTAACTATTTAGCTATAAGAAGATCTCTTCCCCTCTCTCTTTAGCCTATTTTTTCTTTTCTTCTTTATTATTATTTGCTTATATATTATCTTTTATTACTATTATGTTTTTACTCTCTTATAGCTTAGCTACTACTATTACTCCCTTTTTATTAATATATATATAAATTTTAATATTATTATTATTTCTTTTATCTATCCTATCTGTCTAGTAAGTCATATACTTAACATTATATATATACTACTTACTTATAGCTAATAATTACTAGTTATTATGCCTTATACTAGTTAATCTCCTGCTTTTTCTTTTATAGCTTTCCCTTCTGCTCCTAGTAAGCCAGATATTATAATACCTGTCTTTAGAGTTAGTTAGTATGTTATCTAAATACTTATGCCCCTAGGCTATAGCTAACCCACTGCTAAAGTCTAAAAAATTCCTTATTATTATTATAGCTATATAGCAGCAACCTAGTAGATCTTCCTAAAGCCTAATAATACTAAACTTATATATATTCTTAAGTATATTATTATTCCTAAGCCCTATAGGAAGACATATAATAGTAAGCATACTACTTATACTCTGCTATTTTATTACTAATTATTATAGCCTATAGTGCTAAATGCTCTTATTACTTTAGAAATAATAAGGAGTATAATAGTATTAGTTCCGTATAATTATTCCTATTCTAGTTACTACTAACTAGCTGCTAAATGCCTGTATAAATTAGTATTCTTTACTAGAAAATATTTAAAGAAATAGAAAAGAAAACTAATAGTATCTATTACTATTAAATGCCTATAAGTTTGTTGCTTAATTATAGTTAATTTGCTGCTAATAATTCCTAGGGTATTATAAGTATATAGGCAAATTTAGCTACTATAATAGCTAAGGTAAAAAATTCTAATATTTATAGACGTGCCTAATGCATATATCTCTAGGTAAATATTAAGCTTAAGCTTAAAAATAATAAGCGCACTATAATCTTATAGGGCATTGCCTATACTACTATGCTTATATAAATAGAAATCGCCAACTACTTATAATATATTTATATATATAGTAAGAATATATATATCTTTTAGTCTATTTATAACTTTATAATAGCTAACTTATTGCTAGCTATATAAGCCTACTATAAGGGAGATTTCCCTTACTATATATATTATGCCTGTAACTATCCTTTATGTTATGTTAGAATTACTTAGTATTAAATCTGACTTTATAGGTGCTAATAACTCTAATAATAGCTCTAAATAAGAGTAGCTTATTAGTAGAAAGATTATAGTGCTTTTAGTAGCTATTAGTTTATTATTAATAAAAATAAGTATTTTTAAGTATTAATAATATCTTCTGTAATATATTATATATATACTTTACTACCTTGCTACTATTCTCCTTTTATAATCTATTATAATGTCTTATATATTAAAGTTCCTTTTTAGTACCTAGGAATTCTCTAATTTTTATAGCCTTTTTACTTTACTAAGTATTTATACTACTTGCCTTAATACTTATATATTATAATTTGCTTAACCTTATATAATTCCTAGTTATAAATAAGTAGCTATAATATTACTATAGCCTTATTAGGATTTAGACCTTTATATAGCTTTAAACTTATAATATTAAATATATTATACAGGTATATATTATTTAGGAGCTCTAGACAGTAGGCTAGTTTATATACACCTACTTTCTTTAAAACCTTAAAAGGTTCTAAATACTTTGCTGTAAGCTTCTTGCTTAGTTATTAAAGATTAATATTCTTAGTTAATAAGAGTATATAATTACCTAGCAAAAAACTTATTAAGCCTTTTTTCTTATTATAGTCCTTTATATACTATTTTTAAGTTATATATAGTAGCTGCCTAGTTGCCTTATATTGTTATTATAATTCTTATACCCTTATATCCGCTTACGTATTTATAATATCTAGTGCCTTTATAATATAATCTAGGCCTCTTAGTTAATAACCTTATAATAACTCTGCTAGAGAGTAGCTGTAAGCTAAGTGCTTATTAGTATTATAAGCATATTAAGCTAAATATAAGTAGTCTTTCTAGTTTATTTACTCTTATGCCCTAAATACTTTAAGGTAGTGCTTTAGGACTTAGTTAACCCTTTTTATTTATTTATCTGTTTATAGGTAGAAAGCAGTACTAAGTAGTTGCTTAATTGCTAGTAAGTAATAAAAGGTTCTCTAAAAACTACTAGTAAATGTTATCCCTTTATCTAAAATAATCCCTTTTAGTGTACTATAGTCCTTAAATATATATTTAAGGAAGATAGTAGTAAGGTTATTACTTATTATTCTTATAAATATAGCTATATATAGCATGTATTTTAAGAACTAATTTATAATAATAAGAATTACATTATGCTCCTTTTTACTAGCTTGTTTTATTAAGGGAAGGCTAGTAATAAAGTCTATAAAAAGCTCTTAGAAAGGTTTGCTAGGAATTAATAATATAGCTAACTTGCTATAAGGTTAGTATAACCTAGGCTTATTAACTTAATAGTTTAAGCATAAGCTTATATGGTTTTTTATATCTTTTTATAATTCTGGCTAGTAGTATTATTTAGCTACTCTATAGATTATCTTGCTTATACCCTAGTATTTTACTATAAGGTTATTATAAGTAAGCATTAGAATTTTTATATATATCCTTACTAGTATATATACCCTTATATTAAAACATAGTAAACTATTTTTATTAATTACCTAGTGCTCCTTAATTATTATATTACCACTACTAAGTAGTACTATCCGTGTTTTATATAATAGATCTTATTTTTATGCTTTTTAAATTGCTATTATAATAGGTTTGCCTACTAGCTCTTTAGTGTGTTTAATAGTACTTTATCTTTTAATTACTATTAGTCTTATTACTAGATTACTATATACTTATATAAACTATGTTTATAGATATATAGCTAAGGAGGTCTTCTTACTACAAGCTTACTTTAAACTCTTAAATACTATATTATTAAATAGGGTTACTATTAATGTGCTACTTAAATATACAGCTCTTATGCTACTTAAATGCATAGCTAGGGAGGTTTTCTTACTACTAGCTTACTCTAAACTCTTAAATACCGTATTATTAAATAGGGTTACTATTAATATGCCACTTAAATGTGCAGCTCTTATACTGCTTAAACTTATAGCTAGGGAGGTCTTCTTACTACTAGCTTGCTTTAAACTCTTAAATACTATATTATTAAATAGGGTTACTATTAATGTCCTACTTAAATGT